>RXPK01003745.1:0-59602 GCA_004143645.1 Protaetia brevitarsis
AGTTAAATTATATTTAATATTTCTGCGACGTCACCAAATCTTAAAACGTTCGCAAAAATTTCGCGCCAATTCGTTTCTAAATATTTTTTACCAATAGGAAATGTTTCGCCGAAAAAATTTCGCTAATTCGCGTGCATGAGGATCCACCTTAACTCTTAAGAAAAAGTGATGGCTTATGATTTATATGTCACATTTCATTGAGTTAGTTCCTTATACCAGTACTAATTACCTTATTCTTAGCAGTTTCTGCTTCAGGATTTGTATTAGGTGCTGCTGGAGCTTTCGAAACATCATCCAAGTAGCTGGTATCATCATCCAAAGCGAGTTCTTCACCAAGCGCATCCATTCAGCTGCTAGTTCATCTTCATCAACCTCTGGTGTGTTGTAATTTCTACCTAATGCTTCTTGAACTTCATTAGCTTCATCTAACATATCTGCCAAATCATCTTGTACATCCTACAATTAGACCCACACATCAATACAATTATTCAACGGAAGCTGTCACAAACAACAAACAATAATTTCAGATTGAATATATTGAGTTGTATATTAAACTATTTTAAAAAAATGGATGATATGTATATTCAGTATATGCCAATATTGAAAAAAACGCATAGACTAGAAATTTGAAATGTGATTTTATTTTACAAAATATGCGGTCACACTTAGTAAGGTTGTGACATTACGTTTAATTGAAATGTATTTCTTATTGATGATAAACAGTAAATTATAGACGATTCAACTATCTTTAGAATTATTATATTTGACACCTTTTTATTTATAAACATAAAACTAATCTTATTTGTTTTTATATTTATATGACAACAACACACAAACACTTGATTCTACATTTCTCATTTTGTTGGAACATACTTTTATTATTGTATTTCAACACTTTCCCTTGTTACAATAAAATGAATAATGTAGAAGAAACTGATTATAGTAATCCCATTCGTTTTAATGTAAGCAACTATTCTAACTTCAAGTTAAATAATTACGCACACATTTAGTAGGAGGTGTTTGTAACAATTCCTCCTTTTAATAAAACGGATAAGAAACTAACTAATCACAGGGGATATTATTGAACTAAAAAAATGATAGAGCATTTACTTTTATTAGGAACAAAGAAATTGGATTGCAATTTTAAAAACATATAACTATAGGGGTTTTTAATTGCACCCAGATGGTTAATCAATGAGTTCAAACCATGACTTGATAGGTAAGAACCGGGTACTAACAAGTTATCCGATCAAATGTAAACGGTTATAAAGGTTCGATTATACAAGTTACAACATTTCGCTTCATATTTTGAAATGCTAACGTTACACTAGGCTTTTAGCAAATACATAAGAGAATTAGTAAAAGATAAATATATATGTCTTGCATTATGCTGTTGGAAGACATTACACATTTACCAAACAACAGTTTGAATCTTTTGCCTGTCATTTAAAAAAATATGCGAATAGAATCATCTGCATTCCTTATACAAAGGAGTAGGACATTACAGGATACCAAATTATTTCGAAGCTTGGGTTCATAGATATCTGGCGTATGATTTTTATATGCATTTTAAAATGCAAGTTGATACATTTATGCGTTTGGTCCGTTTATAATTGATAAGAAATACAGAATATATTTGTATTTACCGTGGTTTGACTATCTATCAATACCTTACTTGTTTCTTTAAATTCAACATTTACGTAATTTACTACAAATTTAAGCAACGTTTTTATAATTATTAACACTTTTTCACTGTATGGATTTGTACTCTACGATTTCACCAAATGATCAAAATCTAGGATATCAAAACAAAGAGTTGCAAACACTAAGAAGAGGTATCTAATATATATCGATAAAACGTTTAATACTCAAGTCAGATTCCAATTAAAATTGGTTGAACCAAGATGACAGAAAAAACACAATCGAAAACTATTGCTTATAACTGAATGACTGGTTAAAACCAATGTACAATCGAATATATCTAATGCGAATTGGTGAATTGATTGAGATTTACCTGCATATCAAGTATATAAAGAAGTAGGCGATATCAATCATAAATCATTTCAATGCCAATTGGAAACAAGAACTTTGTTTAATATACTAATTAAAAATAACTACTTTCCTCCATACAATGTTTTGGTCACATCAAATTGGTTTAACATTTACATCCTAATTTAAAAATTCATACCTCAAGTGTCAAAATTTAATTTAATAATTTTGCACAATTTGATAATGCAAAGATTTCTGGAAAAAAATACAACAAATTGCATCTCTCCATGGTATATTGGCCTTTATCCAGGAGTATAGGAAATGCAAATTGCATTTGGTTTAAAAAAGTTCCAGAGCTTCCAAACAAGGGACGAGAGGCAATCTCTCTCGCTATAGAAATTAATAACAGGCGTAAATCAAAACAGACAGCAGTGACTTATTCATAATAATTATATAAAGGCAGGCCTATGAATGTTATATAGCAAACCCATACTTACATCAATTTGTTAGTTCATAGGAATTTCTCCTTTCATAGACAAAGAAAATTGAGCATTATTATTGTCAATGCAACATAGTTGAGTAATTTGGTTTGAAGACTCATTTGCTTCTGTTATAAAAACTAAAATCTGTTTACCTTTGTTTAATTGTCCTCTATATCTAGTGCTTTAGGTAAGCATTCTAATGAAGTAAAAAAGCTTAAAAATGTGTCATGCTAATAGACAGATTTGATTAATAAGGACAGTGCTCTAGTAAGTGTAAGTAAAGAAGCCCGATTCAGTAAAACTGCAATTCGCACAACTTCAATGTATTACAGTCTGGTTCAATTACTTTATTTCATACTGTCCAGTATATCTTTGTTTACATAAACAATTTGAGTCCGGTAAGTGAGTTATTACAGTATCAGAGCCGGTAAGTATCGCTAGGCAGCACTTACCGAACTGTTTCAATGTAAATATATACAACAGCAACGTCATTACTAGAGGAAAAAAGTGACGTGATTTTCAAAAGATAAATCTTTATTTGACTTATAATATAAATGTAGTAATTTACTTTTAGCCATAGTTTGACAGTATGAAATAAAATTTTATATGATACACGTCTCGTAGTGCTTGTAACAGCAGTCATTTAGATATTCTAGACATGGCGCCTTCGTTGCCTTGACCATAATAGCTAACTCGTCTGTTACAAGCCACCGGACTCGTAACGTAAATAACTATTATCTCCACCTTTATATGTATATGTCAAAAAATTTTAAAAGGTTGTCGGTAGGTCAAATTTTCCCGCTCGGAGTTTTTAGTTTAACAGGGCTAATGCTACATGGTTACTGACTAACAAAATTTGTGCTAACATTGTCATCTATGTCTATATAACATATTTAATACCCATGATATAAAGTCAAATAAGAGAAACCAACTTACATCAATTTCTTCAATATTAATTTTCTTGAATTCTTTTTTCATCTGTTTCATACCATCTTTCATTGCGACTACAGTAGCATGTGTATCTTTCAAAGTTTGATGGGCGAAATTAGCTTGCTCCATATTAAATGACTGTCCACGTAAATTTTCCAATTGTTGTTCATACATTTTTTTCTGTTTGAGTACCCGCATTGCTTTTGCTTTCACCGCATTTTTTGCTGGTCCTTCTCGCATTTTCGACATTTGATCACGAAATTTTCGCAAATCATTCTCCAAAACATTTATTTTCTTTTCAACTCCTTCAGCCCTTGTGTCTACCTGTATATTTACATTATAAAACTGTAATAACGATATGTAGTGCTTCTTACGCTAGTTATACAATCGTTGATACTTGGACCAGGTTGCTTTTCTTTTGCTTTTCCAAAAAGGCGATTCATTTTCAATAAGCAATATTTTCAATTTTGACAAATATGTGTATAACCTCGAAACAACTGTGAACAAATCTCTGACACTTCTGAGTACTTCTGACACCTTCTGATTCACTCGGAAAGGATGTGTTTGAATGCAATGCTGCCAACCGCCAGAAAGTACTTTCCCTAAATTTCCCAAGCACTCCACCCCGAAAAAGAATTAAAATTTACATTACTTTATAGGTGTATTCGTTTTACGTGTTCGCTTTGTTAGGTTTATTCAGTATATAAAAAAAACTGACCAGTTGTGTCTTTTTTAATGAAGTGACCTCCCTTTACCCCTCTAGTACCCACCCGAAAATCCGTTGACAGTTCAAATAAATCAAGTAGGAAACTAACCTAAAACATGTAAACTTTGGTCAGATTCTTTTCTTTTAATTTTGCTGGTTCGGTCACTTCAGTTTTTTGGTTTGTTCCGATTTGTTCACTTAACCAAAGAGAACTAACCAGAGCGGTAAAACGAATACAGCTAATAAAATACCCTCCAAAGTTCCCCTTAAGAACTGTATCCCCTAAAGTATCCCCTCAACTCAAGAGAAATTCCCCCAGGTTGGCAACTCGCTTGGATGAGGCATGGAAACAATAGAGATGATTTTATCGTAGAGGTTTGCGCGCCACCAACTTCACCACACCGAACTACGACTTATCTGGCGGTGCATTTAAATGGGTCATTTTACATACTTTAAATGTTCAAGATCTTTATTTGGGTATATACGACATATTTCATAACTATAATAGTACAGTTTGTAATAAGTATATTATTACAGTCATGAAATGGTATATACACATCCCACACAGTATACTTCGTCCGACAGATATCCACTGGATGTCCCAATCACCAAAACATGTCCATATCCACTCTACAGATCAGACGCGTATACAACTTGAGTTTATAAGGGGTAATGGAGATTTATTTTAACTAAAAAAAAAGGTTCTCTGCTTTTGGCCTACATTGAATAGAGGTAATTACACAAAAAGAAAGGAAAAAAGAAGGATGAGTGTTTGTCTTTAAATGTAAAATTTTGATTTATAAGTATATTTCGCTGGCTCATGGGGAGGTAATTACCGCCATTACTCCTCCTCCCTTCCCCCCTTGTATACACGCCTGCTGCAGATGTTGGATATATATCCATATGGGATATTCGTTTTGGAGTTATTACAATTGTTTATAAAATTAATAGAAACATATTTATCGCAATTTTAACATAAAAATTACTACTCAAATAGGAGCAATTTACCTGTTTTGAAGTTATTGATAAGTACATGAACTCTGTAGCAGATATCTTGTGGATATCTATTTGATGACCATTTGAACAAGGTCGAAAATCGCCGAGCCGAATACATGTTGTGTTTATACCCTTCGTTCATCCTACCTGACATGACGTCGTTAGTCGAAAAACGACCATTGGTAAATGTGCTACTGTATTATATTTTTGTTATTAAAAATTATAGGGAAGTTATTTAGTTAGAGTAGGATCATTTCAATTGTTATGGAACCCATATAGTACTTAGAATAGGTAGCCTCATGTAGTACCTTTTCAGGTGGAGCACGGGTTAGGATGATTTGTAATAATTTAGTTTTCATAAATAAAGTGTGTTTATCTTTTGTTACGTTGGTTTACGCACAGGTTTTGTCTATATTACAGTATAGGTAAGTAATATTGTCTTTTTTTATAACATTTAAAATGTTAGTTATAATTTATAACCACTGATGAATATCTAACCTTAACAAGTTAGATGTTAGGAATACATGAATAAATGTGCTACTCTGCTTGTAAAGTCTTGTTTAGTTTTTGTAAATTTTAAAAGCATTTCTGAACCCCTAATATTCATTATTAAAATCTAAGATGACATTTCTAATCTTAATTATCTACATTATTGGATTACTTATCAGTAGGTACTTTAAAACAATATATAATAGAAAAACCTTGTATAGAATTGAAAACCTTCATTTTATAAACAATAATGGAATGATTAATAACCACTTTGCAAATAGAAGATTTAATTGTAATTATTTAAGGAAAATATAAGAACTAATCATCTAAATGAGGAAGAAGAAGAATCATTATAAATTTAATAATAATATTATTAAATATAATATATTGTTATAATTTCAAAGAGATATACATATATATATATATATATATATAATATATATATATATTGATACTTTCGCAGTTGTCACCTCCGGTATAGAAGACAGGCGACCTAACCTCCGCATCTTCGGAATTGTTTAGGATCATATATATAACATATATGACTTGAGGGGAACTTGTACAAACAGAATTTCAAACGAGGGGAAAAGATTTATTTTTTTTATTTTTATATATATATGCTATACGAAAGGTACCAATTGACATCCCAAATTACGTACAAATAGTACGTTGTGACCTCTAGTTGACGTTGCCAAATCAACGGAGGTCACAAGATCATATTATTATACAGCTGTATATTTTTCGTATTTATATTTTACTGAAACTGGAAAGATGTGGATTTATATGAAAAAGAATGCAAGTAGAATATTGTTTTAAATTAATTAATTAAACTACACATACATTTCCCTGACAATTTTACTTGTGAAATAAATGGGAATATTTTACTTTGTATATATTTTTTTCTGAAATACTCAATACTCCATATCTTTAATGTCGTACATAATGATTTGAATGTTACTAATTGCTGCGGTTTAGATTTTATGTTATGTTTAGATCTTTAGTTTTTTTTTCTAATCAATTTTCTTTCAATTAGTGATTAATTCTTTTTTGGCAAGGAATGTTACTATTATTCTATAAATTTTTTGTTGGAGTAATATGATTATTTGATAAAATATACATTTATGCAAGTTGCGTGGTCGCATTATAGAACATAATAATAAACAACTTGGGAAGAAATATGGAAGTAGGTACTTTAAGGATAATTGATGTTGAAAAAAGGTTTTAAAAACAATAAAAAATAAGTAAAGCAGGCATTTATTTAACGTATGATTATTTTTGTGGTTTCTTCAATTTTTTTAACTTCATTAAATGTTGCAGTTTTGATTTAATGACTGACGCAGATCGGTTTATTTTAGTTTTTTGTATAAAATTGGATATTTCTTGTCCTGACGGATATAAATTTTCTTCAATAAAATGATTAAAGTCGTGTTTTAATGCATTGATTTCTTCAGTAGTCCATCCTGAAATTATGTATGTAAACAATTTTGGTGTTTATTTTTGGTCAAATTTAGCGTACCTCGTCGTTTTACTAATAACTTATTATTCGTCTTGGTATCTGAAATTTTAGTAGAATCCAATTCCTGATCATCATCATCATCGATTGCTATTCGTTTGTAAACGTAAAGATAAATATAATTATAAAAATTAAGTACTCGTAACACGAAAAAACACAAGTCTTGGAAATAACTTACGTAAACATTTTGCATCTCGTTTTTTCTCGCATGCTTCATTGGAGGAAGATGTAGTTTTAAACAGTTCATCAAGAGTTACATGGCTGGCTTCGTTAAGAAGTATCACATCATCGTCTGCAATGTTTGACAAACAGCTGGATTATTATATATACATTGGAGTTTAATGAAAATTACCAACTTTCTCTTTTTACAATGAATTCTTCTCTGTACTAGTCAACAATATTATATGTTACAATTGAAGTCGGTAAGTTTTAATATATTCCAAGTATATATGTGAGTATCTCAAATATCTCAACACCAAAAGACCATCAAATGAATATAATTTATGCGTGTATTAGTCGAAACATTAAAACATTTTCATGTTTTACTATAGTAACATAACGTTATTAGTAGTCTTACCATCATTTTCTATAGCAAATTCAAGATTGGAATCAAAATTTATTTCTCTTAACGATTTTCCTTGATATTCCATTGGAATTTTTCCCTTTTCCATCATTAGTAACAGTTTAGATACCTTTGCCGTTTGATAAAGGTCTACTGGTAGTCTAAAGCATATGAGAAGTGATCAGCAAGAAAGAAGCAATAGTTACTATATATTTTTATAAACTCACTCATAAAATTCTTCGTGGGTTTTTTGGGTGTGACCCATGAAGTTAGAAAACTGTTTCTCTTCATCTTTGGTTAAGCTGAGTATTTGCATAACGGTCGCAATATGCTTCCTCAATTTATTACTTGATATAGACTGGGGATTTTCTAAATTTATTTTACTTGCCAGAGATCGGATAGCTACGTCTCCTTTACCCCATTTGATACTACTTCCAGGAGTAGCAAAAATATACTCATTGTCCGGTGGAATATACTTTCCTCGATTTGTCAATAATATTGCAATATAATTTTGTAAAACCTCAGGTACTAATATAACTACTGCTCTAGAACCTTTTCCACTATTGACTACACGTTTATATCTTGTGGTTAACATTTTTTCCGTTTCCGTCAGAGCATGTTCAAAATCAACAGTATTACTTCGTTGATCCTTTTCGTAGTCTTCTATTTTTAGAAATTGAACATCCCCGATTCGTCTTCTATTAAACACAATAAGCAAAGCCAAAGTAGAATTTACTAAAAATTTATATGTTTTGTTATCGTCTTTTCCATCATTAAACAATTTCACGCATTCATTTGCAGTTTGCAGACAATAATCTCTAAATTTCTTCACATCATTTACTAAAGGTAAAAGCAAGGGTTTACTCCACCTCTTTTGTTGAAGGTCTTGTTAGCAAGGGAAGCTAATTCACTGTTCCAGCGAGATTCTACCAATTTCTTAAAAATTCTTTATATGTTTTAACCAAAGATGTGTGTATGCCTCAGTTTTACAGGTAAAACCTTGCTTTGCTTTAGAATCAGATGCGTCAGTTCATCGCAAGCCGCTTTTAAGGAAGTACCTAAATGCATCGCCAGACTCGGAGATTTAAAGGTTTTGCTTATGGATCATAGCCAACAATATTTCTTGCAGCAAACACCACATTTTCGAAATTCTTTGGGTGAAGAAGGTCTTTAAACTCAACTGTGAAATTATTTACAATCTTGCGATAATCAATCAGTAGGCGTGAAAGTTCTCGCATTCGATTACTGCATGCATATGCCATCCGCTCTTTTCTGTGTTTTTTTAAATAAGATTCTCCGAAATTGGCAATTAGAAGATCTCCCTTAGCTACAAATCCGATTTCATCCCCTTTCATTCTATCAAAAACCTAAAATATCAAAATTATAGTTGCATTAATTGTGTTACCAAATTACACGCACCAGTTCTTTTACAGCCAGTTTTGATAACGTATTTGTAGAATCATTAGCACAAGCCACCATAGTTTGCGATGCGGACACATAATTTTTGATATTATTCGATTTAGAAAAACATATCTTTCCATGTCTCTGCAAATATTTCTTTCGAAACAAGCCTTTGCAATTAGGGCAAGGATAGTAATCAGCTTGCTCTACAAATTCTCTGAAGGGCTGTCGGTAGGGTCGTAGAGTGCCGGAAATGTACAATTCAAAATTTGTGTCCTTTCGAAATAAGCTAAGTGCTCGACGTCTATCTTTACAATTCTTGGGCAATTTTAATATAGCCTCTACTTCTTTCTCAGAACCGTGGTGTCTTTGTAAATGCCTCATAAAATTTTTTGAAAGTACGTCATCCTGACAAAAAGTACATCTAACTATTTTTTCTTTCGCCATCTCTCTTTTCCTACGTCACAAAATTATGTTATAAACTTATTTGAGTATTAGAATAACAAACGATACGCTTACTTTAATTTGACCACAAATTGCGCTGTTAAGAATAACTTTATTCATAGCATTAACTTTGGGAGTTACACGATATCCAGAACAAGTTGCATTAGTATTGCTTGCAGAACTGCATGTAGAACTTTCCGTAAAATGGTGTTTATTTGAATTAATTTCATCAGAATCAGGAGATCGTATTACAATATCTTGTATCACCTGAGAAATTTAATAGATATAAATATAAATGGGCGTAAATAAGTTTAAAGAACTTGATTAATAAAATATGTGTTGATTATCCGGAAATAAGTTTAACATTACATATACTTATCACTCACTTTAATCTGTTTCGACTGCGGTTTATCAATTAATGTAGAATGATTAGAAGACGAGTCAGGTTCAGAATCAGCAACTTTCGTACAAGACCGATCTGAAGAGATGCTGTTATTACACTGTATATGTGTTTCAATAGGATTCTGTAGTTCTTCATCATTAGAATGATGTAGTATATTCGTGAAATCACAATATTTGGGAGTTCCACGATATCCAGAACAAGTTGCATTAGAATTATTTGCAGAATTGCTTGTAGAACTGTCCGTAAAATTGTGTTTATTTGAATTAATTTCATCAGAATCAGCAGATCGTATTACAATATCTTGTATCACCTGAGAAATTTAATAGATATAAATATAAACGGGCGTACATAAGTTTAAAGAATTTTATTAATAAAATATTGGTTGATTATCCGGAAATAAGTTTAACATTACATATACTTATCACTAACTTTAATCTCTTTCGACTGCGGTGTATCAATTAATGTAGAATGATTAGAAGACGAGTCAGGTTCAGAATCAGCAACTTCCGTACAAGAGCAATATGAAAAGATGCTCTTATTACACTGTATATGTGTTTCAACAGGATTCTGTAGTTCTTCATCATTAGAATTTGATACATTCGTGAAATCACTATATTTGGGAGTTACACGATATCCAGAACAAGTTGGATTAGTTTTACTTGCAGAACTGCTTGTAGAACTTTCCGTAAAATTGTATTTATTTGAATTAATTTCATAAGAATCAGCAGATCGCATTACAATATCTTGTATCACCTGAGAAATTTAATAGATATAAATATAAACGGGCTTAAATAAGTTTAAAGAACTTGATTAATAAAATATTTGTTAATTATCCGGAAATAAGTTTAACATTACATATACTTATGACTCACTTTAATCTCTTTCGATTGTGGTTTATTAATTAATGTAGAATGATTAGGAGACGAGTTAGGTTCAGAATCAGCAACATCCGTACAAGAGCGATCTGAAGAGATGTTCTTATCACACTGTATATGAGTTTCAATAGGATTCTGTAGTTCTTCATCATTATAATTTGGTATATTCGTGAAATCACTATATTTTATCCATTCCTATAAATTTTAGAATGGTAGATATTTTTACATTTATGTAAATAATTACTTTTCTTTCTTTACCTCAACAAATACAGTTAGATCACTGTTACTTCCTTCATTATTATTCGCGACTTCCCTTACATTATTGTCGTTAAGGTTGTCGTTTATTGAATTTTCCAAAACTATAAAGTGAGCTACATAAACAACCTTAAATACTAGGCAAATATTATGGTATATAGTATACTATTACTATTGCTGTAACATTATTTGATTAATATTTTGTAACTGTTCATTATTACTTTGTGTAATACAAAATGCAAAACAAACAATTATTGATGGCTTAAAAGAAGTTTTCGTTTTTATGGTCGTAGAACACCTTATCAATATTTACATAATGAGATTTTCTTAGTTTTCTTTTATTTTTTTAATAAAAACAATAAAAAAATCCATATTTATATAAAACGTATTACAATAAAGTTTATTGAAAACCAAAGCATCAGATTATAATTTGAGTTATTATTGTTATTGAAAGGATAAAATAATAAAAAGTATCAATATATTAATAATTTTGGGCAAGATAAAGAAATTATTGGTAATTAACATTTATTTAAGAAATTTTCCCGCCTTAGAAGTACTTATGTGTTGCAACAACTTTGACGAGCTCGTAATAATAATTTCGAATTAAGAACACACTTTTCTTTAAAGTCCAGTAATTCAGAATTTGTATGCAATGTATTTCTAACAATCTCCAACAAACTTAAATTTTCGATATATGGGTCATTCCATATCAACCATGATTTATATGTATTTTGTTTTAATCTTTTAATTTATGCATAACCAAACAATATTACTTCTGCGATTATTTTATCGATTTTGCAAACTTTGTTCGCAAATATCTTTGTAAATAGATACTGTCGAGCTTTAGGAAAAAATACAGGTCTTAGGTAGGTCCTAATTTTAGGCAGACTTCAAATATAAAATATAAAAAGAATCCAAGACATCAAATTTTTAGCTGTTTCGGTTGATATGGAATGACCCATATACAGGTATTCCACGTAAGTGGTTCATTAAAAGTTTATAATGTTCTATCATTCAGGTACTTATATTTGAGATTTTGGTACAATTATCTGTTCGATTGAAACTATAAATGTAAAATACTTTAACCAAAATATCACTTCCGGTTGACTTTGTTATTTTAAATATAATGATATAATTTTTTATTCATAACAAAGTTGACATCGATTTCCGGTCAATCGGAAGTAATATTTTGGTTAAAGTATTTTACATTTATAGTTTCAATCGAACAGATAATGGTGCCAAAATCTCAAATATAAGAAAATAATAGAACATCATAAACTTATAATAAACCACTTATAAATGGTATACCGCACGAGCCACTTTTATTATACATCTATGTAAGCATGCGCTTCATATTTGTACTAGAGATGGCTCGTACGGTATTATAGGGCATTACAGAATAATTGCAACAGCTTATAACGGTCATTGTTATCGATGGCGGGATATATGTAAATTTGGTTAACATTATTCTCCGCCCCCCTATTTTTTCAAATAGATTATATATTATATACATAGGAACAGTTGGTTCAGTTAACTCGAAATAATTTTGTAACTGAAACAAAATGTATAGGCTCGCATAATATTAGGATGTTACCTGACCAGTGTTAGGTTAGATATACATGATATATGAAATAAAATACGTATATATACTTGCCAGCATTTGCTCTGCCTAGCTGCACAAGCAACCTAGATCTTGACGTCATATTACACAAATAACTTCACAATAAAACTTATGCCTTCGAAACTGAAAGAACAAAAATTTAATTTGTAACCGCCGGCCGCAATATTAATACTTTGTGACGTATCCAACGTTGCCAATTCGTGGAGGCGGGAAAGTACCGCTCTTAATGTAAAATCCTGCCATCTATATGCGGAGGTGGTAACGTATTTATAATGTGTAAAATTCGCGACACTAGCGCCAGTTATCTACAGCGGAACTAATTTTTTCTTTTGCATGCTTTAGGGTATTTTTGTCACCTCCGACAAAATTTTTAAATTTGGGCTCTAGATGTCAGGTCAATACCAAAATTGATTAAAAACAAGGCAAAACGTTGTCACCTCCGAAATCGGAGGTGACAGTGTTATATATGAGGTGACAAAGTTCACGCAGTATCCATATTTGAGGCCACAACGTACTATTTATGAATATATATATATATATATAGAAAAATACATACAAATGTCGCTATTGACAGACATCAATGTTTCGCCTTTTGAAGGCTCGTCAGTGCCAATTTTGCGACATTTGTATGTACCGCACAAGGCGTATATATAGCTACTAGATGTAATTAATACTGAATGAGTGTGAGATGTTACGAACTCATTATTTTTAAAGATATTTTGCTAATTTTCCAATATATATTTGTATGTATTTTTCTACGTTTAATTCATTTATTAGCGCATAGCGCAAAATTTAGTGCTTACTCCAAATAATATTACGAATTTGTGTTCTAATCAGAACATATTTGTACATATTATATTGGAAAATTAGCAAAATATCTTTAAAAATAATGAGTTCGTAACATCTCACACTCATTCAGTATTAATTACATCTAGTAGCTATATATACGCCTTGTGCGGTACATACAAATGTCGCAAAATTGGCACTGACGAGCCTTCAAAAGGCGAAACATTGATGTCTGTCAATAGCGACATTTGTATGTATTTTTCTACGTTTAATTCATTTATTAGCGCATAGCGCAAAATTTAGTGCTTACTCCAAATAATATTACGAATTTGTGTTCTAATCAGAACATATTTGTACATATTATATTGGAAAATTAGCAAAATATCTTTAAAAATAATGAGTTCGTAACATCTCACACTCATTCAGTATTAATTATATATATATATATATATATATATATATATATATATATATATATTATATATATATATATATATTTCATTTATTTGGCGATAAACTATAAGTTCAACCCATACTTTAAAACGTTTAATTCATACGAAAAATGATATTCCAATTTCGATATCCAAGGAGACACGAGAACGAAGTAAATAAACAAATAATTCAAATGCTTAATGACAATATAATCAGAAATTCAAAGTCACTCTACTCCAGTTCAGTCTGGATTATACCAAAAAAATTAGATTCTTCGAATCAACAAAAATGGCGAATGGTAATTGATTATCGCAAACTAAATGATGTCACTATTGGAGACGTTTTTCCTCTCCCTAATACTCAAAATATTTTGAATCAGTTAGGAAATTTGGTTTAAAAACCAGTCGGTCTACATTTACGCGACTGATGAACGTAATATTATCTGGATTACAAGGAACAAAATGTAACAACACCATATACTTTATGGTTCATCATTAGATGACCACAATAGAAAATTAATTCAGTAGGTTTAAGGAATTACAAATACATAATTTGAAATTACAACCCGATAAATGTAAATTCTTATATCACGAAATCTCGTGCTTAGGTCACATTATTTCAGACCAGGGTGTTAAACCTTGTCCAAAAAAGTAGAAGTTATTAACAAAATCGCAAACCCTAAAAATCAAAAGGATATTAAGTCATTTTTAGGATTAACCGGATATTATCGTAAATTTATTGACTTATATCGTTATTCAAAAATAGCAAAACCACTGACGAATTTACTAAAGAATAATTTTAATAAAACTTTGATTCTTACGATCGTTGCTAGTAATGACGCAATCAGATCTGTACTTCCACAAGGTGTAGTAGGTAAGGATTTACCTATAGAGCATATTATTCAAGAACTTTAAATAAAGCGTAAAGAAACTATTCTACAACAGAAAATGAACTATTAGCCGTGGTAGATTCATTCACTTTAGACCATATTTGTACAGTCAAAAATTACCCCTTAGCTAATGCCCTAACTTTCGTACGCGACTGCCACTCGTCAGTGAGTGGACATTCAAATAAAACACGGCCCGTTGTATCTACCCCGCCAAATTCATGTTCAATGTGAATCATTAACCCTCCCAATTCTACATAAATATGATTTAAAATTACCTTGACCCGTTATTAATTCTACCGCCTGATACGATAAATTAACCCTCATTTCCCTAAAACGTGTAACGCTAGCGATAATTTTGGAGGTGGACTAGGGCCTCCCATTTAAAGTAATATCCCACCTACTCTGCCAATCATTATCAAGGTTATCCGTAAACGCTTTTTTAACTATGCTAGCCAAAATTTGCCCATGCCGTCAAATGGGGTTAGTGAATCAAAAATATAAGTTTTTCGTTAATGTTTTTATAACCTTTGAGAAATTAATGTAAAAAGAAATAATTAAGTTTATTCATCGTTTACTCAACATAATATGTGCTTGTTACTGCTACAGATAAATAAGTTACCATTTTTTGTTTTACCAAAGCGTGATTCATTTTACCCCATACATAGGGGTAAAGTGAATCAGATGTATAAATATTATATCCTCTTCACTTTTGGATGGTTCTGTGCAAAAAGAACCATATTAAAAGTTTTTTAAAGTCTGATATAGTCAAGAAAAGTTCATTTAATCGAAACGGTATTGAAATAAAAAACTTTATTTACTTTTATAATCTTTTTGCAGGGAAAAGAAAGTCGAAAAAAAAAAGAATAAGGAAAAGCGATAAATCAACTAAAATTTAAAACAATCTTAATGCCTATCTAATTCTGCTAATATCGAAAAATCCTATAAACGAAAAAATCCTTTAGAAAAGAAACTAAAACATAAAATAAATATTAAATTGGAAATATTGCGTAATAAATAAATATTAATATACGAATGGATACATATATAGATATTAGGAACCTATGTAATGTGCTCTTGCCTTGTTATTATATTTGTAATATTTACTTATTCTCTCAGTATACAAAATTTACTAAGTACTATAATAGATGCAGTTTCTAAGCTTATATTAAAAAAAAGGTAATAAGGATTGGATAGTGTTTTATTGATTAATGTGTAAAGTTTGATATTTAAATATAGTATGCAATATAAATGGCCATATACACGCATATCACAATACAATAAGTTTGCATAGTGTCTGAGAATACAGGATAAAATACACTAATCGCTTAGACACTACATTATATTTCGTTAATCACGTCTTCTACAAATTTAATCCATTTCTTGTTCCATGAATCCAACGCCATTCGTTTCTCTTCCTCACTTAATGCGCTATACTGCAAAGAGTTTATGGCGAACTTTTTCAATAATTCTAAACCGCAATTTTCACCAGACATAGCCATAAACGCTAGATACCAATCGTAACTCAACCCTTCGGCACCCCAATTTCCAGGATCGTCGTTACAAATTACTACTGGATACCCATGAGCAATTAAATAAGCAGCCGGATGATTTCTTAAGTCCCTTACTAATCCAAGAACTTGATTGGAAATAGGGCAAACCTCAATAGCGACATTTTGAATTTTAGTTCTCTCCATTAAATACGGATGCTTAGGTAAAGCATAAGCGTGGCCTATTCTTTTACTATTCAATAAGATGGCATCCACGAGGTTTAAGTCGACTGGTGCCCCTTGCCGATTCGTTTCTCCAGCATGAAAATAAAAATTTATGTCAGCCGGTACAACTTTCAATTCTTCTATAAAATTTGACAGCGCGCCTTCTTCTTCAAATCCGACAAAATCCACACCTGCCACGAAGTTTGGGAACTTGCGAATGATAATTTTCAAAGTGTTTAAATTTTCTTTTATCGTTTCGACATCAGTACCACGATATTGTGCGTAAATGAGTTTCATTCCGACGAAATCGGGATGATTCTTTTTAAAATTTTCTGCGGTCTTCCATAATATTTCCACGAAATCTACAGGTCCGTAAGTTGTTCCATTCAAGTCGTACATTGTTACGAATGGACTTCTAACTTCTACGTACGTAACGTTATCTGCGTAGTGTTCTAAAAGTACTCTGTCGACGTATTTTCTTAACACATCTACATACGAATATAAGTCGTAAGTAAACGTAAAAATTTTTCGAAAACCATCCCAAACAGCCACATTCGGATCAGCGTCGTTTTCGACCAACAAATGGGCGTTCAGCCAATCGTCGAAGCCGTCAGATTTTCTCTTATCGGCCAATAGCTCGCAGTTAGGATCGGAAACGTTATCGCGAAGGAATTTCAATTTAGTCTTGCCTTCTAATTGACACACATATAAATTATCTTGTGTCAAAAGATCGCTGACGACATAATTATAAGAAGCTGACGCGTATAAATGACTGTGTAATGATCCGCCTTTAGGTACCTTCTTTATGAATTGGAACACTTCACTCTTTTCTATATATTTTATGACGCTCATGAAATTCTTTGTCCAAGGCTGATAGTTTGAATCGTATAATTCACGATGCTTCATTTTTAACAATTTCGCATTGCACACTTCTTCAATTGCTGTTAAATGTATGTCACCACCAAGCGCAAGTTTTCGTTCACGTTCAATTATTTGAGCGCGCATATCTTGATATTCACTGGACATCGTTACTGTAAACGCATCTAGACCGAAGAAACACAAAATGGTAACTAATCGCGCGATCATCACCAAGAAGCTTTATACTCGTGCGCACCTGTTCGGTTACGTAGCTTCTGTGTGAATACCCTTCTAGTGTGTGGATTCGTCCATTATTTACAGACTAGTAGAGAAATCTAATTTGCTGCTGGGCAATGTTATCTGAAACGTGAATATCTAAAAATATCACATGTTTGTAGTATTAATACTCAGCATGATATGCCCATAAAATTTACCTGTTTGCCGCATTTTTTAAGCAGTATTAAGTAAATACGTACTACCAGTTGTAATTCCAATGTAATAAGTAATAAACATGAAATTAAAATGAACGAATTATAAACAGAATAATATACAATATAACAAGGTACAAAGTGTAGGTATTGCACACAGCTGTACAGTATAAGATTATGGGTATTATCGTTTCCGTTAAAGATTAAAACGGACTCTACTGGCAAAATGAAAAGATATAAAATTGGTGACGAAAGGATGTTCACAAATATTTGGTTTTGATTATTCAGAGATTTATGCACCAGCAGCTAAAATATCTCATCGCTGCACACCACTATTGGTAATCGCTAATACAGAAAGACTTTTAGTTCATCATATATGGATGTTACGACAGCGTTTTTACATGGTGAATTACAAGAGATTCATTACAGATTACATAATAGCTTTGTTTGTTTGTGTGCTTGGAGCAGTATCTACTGACGTCATCAGAGTAACTTGAGAGCGTCTCAGAGTTGGATTTAAAGATGGTACAAACAAACGCGCTCGATTGCAATATAACCTTAATTTTATTATTTACTATTGTCAGATTGTCACAGCTATTATGAATAGGAAAAGTAAAAGTAATTTTTCAAATTAAGGAATTTAGACTACAATAAAAATGCATGATATACTAGTATTTATGTACCTACCAAGTAAAGTTTTTAAAATATAATGATCGTTCTTTACGTTAATCACATTGGTATCATTATATTATCCATTTCGTGCATATTTGATGCAGTTATAAATCAGATTACATTTACAAACGACAGTTTACAACACGGTGAAGTGCGGGTAAGTTATATTGCACAAATTGCTCGTAATTGCTCGGACGCCGGACCGCGAGCAGGAAGAGCAACCTCTTTGTGATCTGGATTTGCTTGCTCTAAACAAACAAACACGCACAAATCATGCTCTAAGATACAAACAAACGCGTAAATTTTCTTGGATCTGCTTAGATCAGACAAACAAACAAATTTAACCTATTGATATTCAGAAACGAAAACAAGTTTGCTAACTTAACAAGACCCTTCTATAGTCTTAAACAGGCTTCGAAAAATTGGAATCACGTTTTCAATAAATTCATTCATTCATTCACCTTTGAAATATCAGGAAATAACAAAACAATACAAACAGTTTTTGCCTGAATCTAAAATATTAATTTTAATTTTTATATGGGTAGTCTACTAACAGGTTGACTGCCATTGCGGTCATTATGACCGCTACACTACATGTCGTATAGTAGCGGTCGTAATGACCGCAATGACAGTCAACCTGTTCATTCTAACCAACAATAGATCAAAACTGAGATAGAAATAAAATAAGGATATTAACAAAAGAATTTCGAATGAAGGATCTACAGGAACATTTTTTTGGGAATTAAAATTGAAAGAAATTTTGAAATGGGAAAATCAAGAATTGTACATAGAACGATTACTGAAGAAATTTGCAATGGAAGGCTGCAAAGCTGTTTAGTACTCCAATAGAACCATCTTTTAAATTAGACAAATCCACAGAACGACCGTCGGGAATGCTATATAAAGAATCGAGAGGATGTTTAATGTATTTAATGTTACAAACAAGACCAGATATTAGTTGTATGGTAAACTATTTCAGTCGTTTTCAAACCGAATTTTCAATTACACATTAGAATTATTCCAAAAGAATTTTGAAATACTTAAAACATACTACAGAATTGAAGTTACTTTATGAATGTGCAATTGTTCTAAGACGTTTTGCGTCGCAGATTGGGCGAATGGTGTTGACTGGAAGTCAACCAGTGGTTACGTAATTTAAAAGTATGTAAATGTTCAAACACATTGAGAAAATAGGGTAACCTCAAGGCCCTCAATTCGAAAAATTCTTAAAAGAAAACACCTAAGATTTTTTTAAAACATTGAAAGAAAAAAATTAAAAATTAACATTTAGGTAAGTATTGAGACATCCATTAACATATTTTAAAACGTACTAGATTTGGCAAAGGCGTACTGACGTACTAGAAAGGCTGAAAATGTACTAGAAAAATACAATTGTACTAAAAACGGCAACACTGGTTCGCACTAAGGTGACCTTGAATATAAGTCCTATTCTAGTAACCGGTTACATGTATGAGACAAATGAGTACATGTGCCAATAATACCAACAGCAACCTCTCATATTTAATATTACTAAATTTAAACCTAAAAAAATTAAAAAAAAAATCGATCTAATTTTAATTCCATCTTAGATGTTAGTTCGAACTAGTGGTTGCATATAAACATATAAAATAGTTCGTAGTTCGCGAATAAACTGAACTAGCGTAGACACAGAATATCTAACAACCAGAATATCATCTTGGCCTGGCAGAATGGGTTCGCGCATTTTCAACGCGCAGCTTGGTCCGCCATTGAATCGGGTGAGAATTTGTGGTTCACTCTTTGCATTAGGCACACGTCGCTGACTTCAAGTTTATATTCGTATTTTAATTTAAATAGTGTTATCAAGTGCAAGCCGATAAAATATGAAAATAATGGAAATGGAAGTAAAATAATTGTAAAAATAAGCGATATACTTTCATTTTAACTTAGATATGTATCATATTCTTTAAATTCACTTCAGGTAGGTTCTGTCAGGCACGAATTCTATCAAACCCCATTCTGACTTCTCGCCCGAACAGCGACATCAAGGTCACGAAATTTTGCGCACTGAGAGCAAAAGAGCCGACAAAGAGATGATAGTCTGGTTGTTAGATATTTTGTGGTAGAGATGTGTTGTTCGTGAACAAACTACTTGCATGAATTCGTTTTCGTAGGTTCCTACTAATATATAAACCCAACGCTGAAAATTTAGGAGGATATTACGAGCAGAGGCTGAAATTGTTTGAATATGCCCAAGGCATTTTGATAGTGCAGATTACAATAATCATTACTTAAAGATATTTATATTTTAAGGGCGATGCTATTTTTCGTGCAACGTCTTCAATAATGTTAATGATGAATTATCTTCATTCCCACTTGGCAAAATAACATGACTATAACGTCGTCTAAATGTTTTCTCGTAACGCGAAATGTTACAAAAATATATACAGTGTACCACATGCAGTAACATTTCTACGACGGTTTAATGTTTGCCTAAGCGATGTTACGAAACAATATTTCCCAGTAATGTTAATATGAGGTCTTCGAGTAACATTACTTTAACATGACGGTTAATGTTGAAGTATAGCTCTTCCGTAACATTTCTCATATGTTAAAGAGAAATATTGATACAGTGTGGCAATTAAATGTCTCTATAAATATATCTACGCTAATGTTTCTATTAGGATCTTTTATTTACTCCAAAAGTTCTTGCTGCATTATACAAGAAACATGATGTTGAGGTTTATCGAGAGGTTATATTAATTAATATAAAACGGAATCTCAATCAGTCTTATTGAAATTCAATGTTAATATTATAATTTCATGTTACCCTCGATAGATCGGGCCCCTCTGTTTATACGAATTTATCTTCACTTACTAAAATTACAATATTAACATTAAACATTAATGCCAGAAAAATATAATGGATAAGACATTTTTATAATATAACATTATAAGTCTTTTTTTGTAGTTATTTTTGCAGATACATTAAAATGGTCAATCATTTATCATATAGTTCTATGTAAAAAACTAAATAGTAATACTATGAATAATATTATAAATAGGTATTTAAGTAAACGAAATACATTAATAAATACTTTAAAAAGTAAAATGCTGCTTACAGAAGATAATAAAGGCATTTATTGATTAAAAAAAAGTACATTAAATTCCATTTTAATAAACTTCAGTATTAGAAATAGATTATGGGGCACATAAATTAACATGAATAGAATCTAAACAAAAACACACAACACATAAGAAAAACGCTCCGAATACATTTTATTCCTTTGAACATTTTGTTGTTTTTCTATCAAATCTTTGTTTTGCATAACGAAACCATTCCATGACAGTTATTTCGTATTCTGTATCTGTGAGTACAATATTTCTTCTAATTATCTCTGAAATTAAAAAAAAAAAGACCGTCAAAAATAGAGATCAGAAAAACTATTTTATTTATATAAAAATTGAGAATAAGCTGCATATTTTTATATATAACACTGTTTATAATTATTGTAAAATTTGTATTTGATCAAGAATTACTATCAATTCTAAGAATGACATTACGTGACATTGCTCATCCTTATAGCACAACAGGTAGGTTTTACTACAACATATATAGGTTATGATATACATAATACATATCTGTCTTAAAGATCTTCGATGAATTTGAAAGGATCGATATACCTACTTTAGCATTATAAATAAAACTTACCTGATAATGTTGATTCATTATTGACGGGAATTTTTTCTCATCAAAACAATTGCGACGCACAATCTCAAGATGGTCCTATCCACACCCTGTCCAGTCACGATTACCGTATATTGTGAAAGAGGGGGTTCACAGGTTCACGCCAACTCGTGTATGCGCGGTACGAAAAAAATTGTAATGGCAAACGATACTAACTTTTACAAGTACGCAGTGCGCAACCACAACCCCACTAACATGATTTTTATAGGCTACAAAAAATGTTAAAAAATTTCATCACCATTATTTACTTTATAGGGAAAATTTGCTCCATTAGTTTTGTGTTTTCAAAATTCTAAATTTGCAGAAACATATATACGTACCTATCTTACAGTTTATAAAATGTAAATTTTGTAAATATGGCAATGTTACAACTAAATATTACATCAACATTTCTGACAACAAAGTCTTTGTTTTTGCAACATTGTTTTAAAATATTTTTTCCTGATTACATTGAAATGTTACTGTAATGGCCTGCAATATTTCTATCATTATTTAATGTTGCTGCAAAATTTCAGTAACATGTTTTTGTTTAACATCGCTGTCTAGTAAATAATGTAATATTACTGGGATATCTGCAACATTACTTGCCAAGTGGGTTGTCACCTACTTTTGGGAATTAATCAGGTAATTTGCTTCTTTTAAAACAAGATATAGTAACAATTTGCTTTCAAATTCATGTCATATACCAATTTATTATGATTATCGCGTACAGTTTCATCTTTAAACAATGACCTCTTCACCCCTTTCCTGTCATTCATACAAAATATAGAGGTGTTCATTACTCTGTTCCAAGTTTGCTTAAACATTCTTCTTAGGCTAATTTCATTAAGAAATATCTTCGGATATGTATCTATAAATACGTACAACAATTAAAAGACAGTTTCATAAACAAATCGCAATCCAAGGGTTATTTCAACAAAATCCCCTTATTTTTTTCTAATGCTTAATTAACCCCTTAAGCGATTATTCCGGTGTATATATACTGGCCAAATGCAATGGTCTCTATTGGTAATAATTACGGTAATAAACGGGCTCAAAACGTAAAATTGTCAATCTTGAGACATTTATCCCAAAAAATAATGATAGCTTAAGGGGTTAAAATTCTTGCTTATAAATAGTATTTAAAATTGAGTAAACTAAATTTAATATGGGCACAGAGGACATTCATCTGAGACTTAATTGATTCCGTGTTGTTATTAGAGTTTATTTTTATTTTAGAATTTTCAGAGTTTAATAAGTTTTCCTACTTTCAGAGAGATCTTCATTTGCTATGTAAATTTTCATTATATATTTTATAACGCAAGCAACTTGTGTTATATTTTTAAATGTTTATTAGTGATTTTGTTTCTAATCTAACTTCTAGTATAGAGGTCATTTTTTTTGTTTAAATTAGATATGTACATATGTTATTTCTGCAAGGCATATATTGGTCAATATTCACACTTATAAATATTTAATTCAACAATGCTGTAACTAAGTTTCTTAAGTTATAAGTCCTTAAAATGTGATTATTCATAACGGATGAATGATAAAAAAGAAATACGTTACGATTATTTGCGGAAAAAAAAATACAATCTCAAAAATTACTGTAAAATTATCAAAACGACATTGTTAAATGAAATGTAAGCTGTAAATACAACCTCTTATTAGCAGAGACGTATCACACTGATGAGATTAAGAAAAATCAAAACATATCTAATTTTTAATATTTCGTAAGCACGGCTTAGCGGCCGCTCCGATATGACGTGCGTCACGTGTTTCCAACGAAATGTATCTACAGGATTTGCGTTTCTCCTTATTGCCGTAATGTGGTTTCATGAATCATGCGTTGATGTATTTGTTGTTTTATATTTTTATTATTGATGAACTTATCGATATAATTCAACAAATTCATCAATAATGCAAATACATAAGTAATAATATATTACGGAAGGATTACGGTGAGACGGTTAAGTTCACACGAGATACGCTTCTATCTAAGATATCCTCTGTTCCTGTTGTTGATCCTGCCAAGGAACATTTCAATAAGAACGGGCACTCAGCGTCGGCACCTTTGATCTCCCGGGAGATAAATTCGTGACCTTCAATCCGCTAGTTTACTTCTATTGCCTACTAAAAAGTACTCAAAAAAGATGGCGATTCCGCGCGCACAATCAAAATTTACTACTGTCAGGTTGACATGTTTCTCATCAGCTGTTAATTCGCTTGTGTGTGCGTGATAACCTCACAGATAACCTCAAACAAAACCTTCAAATGACTGTGTTGGCAAGAACTGTTTTGATAAGAGCCGAGCTTGGAAGAGCTTGACTTCCTATCGGCTACTAACAAAAGATGGCGGTTACGCGCTAACAAAATTTGCTAAGTATCCGTTCTTAATTACATATTCCATGATCCTGTAATACCTGTAATGAAGGAACAGGGATACACACAGTGGGAGAACCTGGGCATAACCTTACCAAAACAATTTGAATGGATAAAAAACAAAAGGACACAAGCGTGTTTTTACATAAATGAGCTATGTGCAGACTTGAAAAGTAGGATCTTGTACACTCTGGATCAAAAACCCTTGAATCAGTTTCAATATTGACGTCACTATTTGAATCGTATTTGTCGCCAAAATGACATGTTTTGAAGTTTGTTCGCGTCGTATGAACTATTTGCACTTTTATGCACTTTTTAGAACTTTTGTGTGCAAAAGTGCATAATGGTGCAAATAGTTCATGCGACGCGAACAAACTATTGAATACGCAACGGTTTCGTGTCGCTGCATCGTGAAAAAACGTCTCTAAAACAGCGATAAGGTACACTAGAGCTAGTTCAATAAAAAGTTGCTACACCGCTACACCTGTGCAATGTAGTGGGGACCCATTTTGAAAGGTTCTGGCATCAATCGATAGAGGGCGCCCGCGTCACTAACAGCGCGGAATTTAAATGAATATCCTACTGTTTCCACTCTTACATAATTATTGTTTGAAAATTGAATGCAAACGTACATTCTATGCAAAAACATGATAAATTATACAATTAATTTTCAAGCAATAACACCAATCTGTTAGCCTATGAAGGTATTTTTGGAAATAACAAATATTTCGCAGAACAAAAAAGCTATATGTTTTTTTTTTTTATAATTTTATAAAAGAAATAAATTAACATTAAATGTTTATAGCATAAAAAATATTTATAAAGTATGGATTATTAATTGCCAGCTTCTAGTAGCAACCAAAATAATTTTGTAGAAGCGGGTACTGCGCCGCAAATTAAACACTTATTAACCACCACTTTACGTATAAAAGTCTCAGGTCAGAAAAAAATAACAGGTCAAAATGTATTATTTCCAGTTAACATGTTACGCAAACACTTAAATAGCATACAATATCTAAATAACGACTTCATGAAAATGTATTTTTCGGAAACTATTATTTAAAATACCTAGCATTTAATGTGATTTAATTCTCTAAATGTCAACATGACGCCTCAATTAACTAGAAATGACTAGAACGAAATAATCATTTCTGCTTTGGAAAAATAAGTTTCCTTAAAAGAAGTGTTATTTATCAATGAAATTAAATAAATTTATTAAAATAATTAAGAAATGCAAGCGATTTTGTAATCTAGAATAAGTTATAAATGTTATAATTAAAGTGGCATACTTGCGCGTAAATTATATGCAATTTTATTGATATTTTTTCATTGCTTTCCTTATATGTAGGCAACTTTATGTACTTGCATGTTGAGCGCCTCTGAGGACTGGTACCTAAACTACTTCCCCTTAGGAGGGAATTAGAATTCGCCGCCCGTATGTTCGTTAGCGTGGTTATGCCCCACTTAGAGGTTATGTTTTATGTTTTTATATGGGTTATGTTTATATTTTTGAATGCATTTAGGTTTAATTCAAGTGCTCAAAATGTTTTATTTTTGCATTTTTCTTAAATTTACGGTTTTTATAACATTTTTAAAGTGTACACACGCTGAAAGAGGTACATGCATCATGAGAAACTAGATTATATGTTATACTCAAAGTACAATTATTTTTAGTATATTATATGCACTCAGGATTTACTACTGTATATGATCCTACAAGGGTACCTTCCAATGAGCGTGGGTTGCGAATATTCTGTTACGAAGGAAAGCCTAAATATATTATCTATTTGTGGCAGAGTATTGTGGTAATAATTTAAAAGTTTTGTGTAGTAGTATGTATCATTAAATCAATATGCATTAATAGCTTCAAATCGACTTGCCGTCTGACAATTTTGTTCAATATGACGGGTTCACAGAAGATGATGTCAAAAGAGAATATATTGCCCATAGAAGAAGTTGGTCCATAAACTTGTTATCCTGGAAGCAGAAACACATTCACCTTAATCCGTTTAATCAAAGTTGCATTGGTATTGATAGCAATGAAAAATATACAGTTTATTTAAATGTGATTAGTAAGTTATAATAGTGTGTTGATTCAATTTAATTCAATTTAATTTTGCAGGAATTGACTATTGGAAAATATGTAGTTTAGTTTTAGGCATAACACTATTTCTATCAGGGTCAAAATTAAGTCAGAATATCATTTTTTATTACTCATCTGGAATTTTATTTGGAATCTGTGCTTCATTTCTCATACTTATATATTTTATAAGTAAACTCTTTCCAAAGGTATGTTATTTGAATTAATTAACAGGTTAACTGCCATAGTGGTCATATAGACAACAGCTAGCTACTTTTGCCAATTTCTCTAGGTGGTCCTATATGACCATTGCAACCGCACTACATATATACAGTTTCTGTAAGCTGGCAGTAGTGATTAGTATTGTTCCTATCAAACCATTAACCTGCTAAGGCATATTAATTGGTCTTGGACTTTTTGCGAATTTCTCTATATTCAATTATTTAGTAGAAATAATTCAAACAATACTAACAAACAAATTTTAATTTATTTATACATTTTATATAAAAATAATTTAATAATAATTTAAACATTTCACTTTGAATGCATTTTATTGAAACAATCGACGATTTAGACTCATTGTATTCAATTATGGCTTGCGTTTTTTCTATAGTTCATTACGACGTTGTACATCCACAGTCTCAGCCGCGTATTTAGTAGTAAGAAGAAGTACGTCTCGTTTATCTCGCCATTTTAAAATATTTTCTAAACCAACAACTTCTCCCTTTTTTGTTTTTCTGAAGCACTTTTTTGGGATTGCCTCGTGGATTGGCCCTTAGCGTTCCTGTGTAATATATATGTTTTGTTATGTAACAGTATCCTCGCTAATTCAATGCTTGTATATTATTATCCGCGACTACCGTTTTTCCAAAATTAAGAAGAGCTAACAAATTAATGACTATATTAGTCGGAGTAGATGCGCTGCTTCGTTGATGTTCTTTGACATATTATAATTATAATTTAAATAAGTTAAACAAAAAATTGTTAATATCTCGAAATCCGCTGAAGTTAGGTATATCAATTCTTAATACTTCTCGAGAATTTATGCCTGGAGCTAAATCAAATTGGATACCTTAAAAGAATCCAATTTGAGGATCAATTTATGAACATCCTGTATAGATATGCTTGCTGTTTAGACAGAATTTGACTGGTAAGACTTCTTTCTTTCTTCTATAGCAAAATCGCATCATTATCTCTGACGACTTGTAAAATACAGAACATTCTCTAGCGAAATAGAAATATCAAAAAGAATTTGCCAAGATCGTAAATACCTCAAAAATCGTTGAATTGAGTGATAGATAACTTTAACAATAATAATTTGCAAATTGCCTTTAAATGTCTGGAATCCCCAACAGTCTATACCCTCTCAAAGTTTGAATAAAACGATACTGGATACGTTGTATATAGGGAGATGAGCAAAAATAAATCTTGGAAAAAATGTATGACATTGTAAGGTGCTTTTTCTCTCTCATAAATTTCTATTTATTGGTTAAATCACGATCTGCTTGATGACTGACAGTTTACTCTGTATGGCCTGTGAAATTATAAGTTGCACATGTTCACTAATGGTGGGCATAATCGAATGGGGAAAAAACGAATTATTTGATTATCGACGATCATTCGAGAATTGATTATGAATGATCATTTGATTGTGTTGGCGAAGAGGTAAATCATTTAATGATCATTCATATGAAATCATTTGATTATGCACTAGTACCGGGCCTTTTTGGGGGAAAAATGTTTGTGTTGGCAATATTATGATAGCAACATGTCAATTTAAATAATAATAATAATATATGCTTTTATTACCACTAAACTTCGATTGATTTCAATGACAAAAAAAAAGAAGCAAGCTAGGTAAATCTCAGGCCGAGATTCAGAGTTATCTGGCTAATATATTCATAAAGTATGCTTATCAATGCCTAATACCTAATTAACAGTAGAAAAATCATATACAACAAATATGTACGTACGCTCAGCGCATGTAAAAATACTTAACAATGTGAATATACCTAAACCTTATTATAAATAACCTTATTTCAAACAGTCAAAACTTAGAAACTACATATTAAAGCAATAAAGCGGACAGGTTATATATTATACTAAACAAAATTTAAATTAAAAAAGAATGATAATACGAATTCAAGATAAAATGTAAAAATATATTAATTAATTTCTATTGATAAAATATTGTTGATTGTTAAAGTTGCCTATAAGCACTTTTTGGTAGTATATATAAAAGTAGTTCTAAGCTATAGTTTAAAAGGATGAAAAAAATGGAATGTGAAGATACAATAACAAATTTCAAACTTTATTTATTTTAGAGACCTTTGGTGTATGGTACACTTCTGGGAGGCTGGGCTATTGGTGTCTATGTTCTGCAAATATTATGGGACAACATGCGAGTTATCATGACTAATTACCAAACATATGTTTTATGGTACACTTTAGTGACTGGCTTTATTAGTTTCTTAGGTATGTATTGTATATGTTTTTGGGGTTCAAATAATAGGCGATATTAATTTCTATATTAAAGTCTAATTAAAATGAATTAACACTTATTAACAACACTAGTAATAAATAACTAAAGCACTACTGAAAAAAACCCTGTTAAACTAAATTCCTTTAAATACTAAATATTTATTTTCACGTTTATATTTACTATTTATTTGCATCGTTTATGTAGTTTTCATATCCCCTACGATTGCTATTCCCTTCCCATTCTTAAATCTTGGGCAATATAATGCTCCAGCGCATAACCGTCAGGAGCTAAAACACATCCGCGAGAATCTCAGTCGTTACATCATAATGAACCTTACCCCAATTTCCATGATTGCTCATAATTTTCCCGTACGTAAGCAAAGGGGGGGCTTTAAAGAGCAATCGTAAAAAAAAAACGGATGGAAGCACTGCAATCGTTTATAATTAATTGTCAGTCGTTCTTATGCAATATTATTCCAAAAGATGCCGCTTTAAAGTACAATAGCTCTCAATGTAGTAAACTATGGATTACACAATGGAAACACAGAGATCATTGGAAAGAAAAATGTTTTAAATAACATTTATTGTAGTCCACCAAGTCAAGTAAGTAGAGAATATGGTAACAGTGGAAACAGTGTTCGTATATGGGAGGGAAATTCCCTTTTTAGAGGGAATTTTGAATGTTAGAGGGAAAAAATTTTGTTTTAGAGGGAATTATTGGATAAAATATTACTATTGCATCGATAAAAATAAATTTAATTTTTGATTATTTTTGTATTTTGTTATTCATTTACTTTAGTTAAAATGAATCTGTCATTGTATCGGTACATTTATTTTAATTTCGTAAGTAATTTATTAAAAAAAGTTAATAATTTTGTATTTGCCGCCAAAAAAAGGGAATTGCAGTGTCAAAACGGGAATTTTTCGTGTCGGCGCCGGGAATTGCCGATCAAGGTATATACGAACACTGAGTGGAAACAACCTTTGTTAATACGCGAATTTCAAAGATTCAACAACAAAGGAAACTGTAATCCAGCTGTCAAGACAATTCGCCACAATCTGTTAGGTTATAGCTGAACACGGCGGTTACAGATCCCTACTGATCTCCAAAAATAATTTAACACCCCGTCGTTATTATTGATAATTAAAATACGTAATTTAGTAGGACGAGTCCTTACATTACTACTTTAAATTGTTTAAAACTTACAAAAGGTATATTTTTCCGCACTTACATCTCGATTTGAACGCGTTTATTAATTAAAATTAAAAGCCCAAAACTCTTTGTTACCTAGAACAACATGTATACAATCGTTCGTGTAGATTTAGATATATTCTAACAAGTTACAAATAAGTTATGTTGTTTGTAAATTTAACCGACGGCGCCATCTATTTTTAAAGGCCCCTCTTAAGTCCTTCCTCGGAAAACCTACACATTCGAACATTCTATTCGTCGTCCTAATGATGGTCTCCACATTTTTTATGCTATTTATTGCAACTGACGTGTTTAATAGGAGAGAAGAAGAGTTTAGAATACTTTACTATTCCTAAATACTTACCTAAATGTGAATATTGCTTTCAGTGTGTTGAATTAAGATTCGCTCTTTGAATATTTAATTGCTAAGGAAACAGCGGCTAATTTGAGCAATAGTTGACAATTGTTTTTTTTTTTTTTTACAAACAGGACTTTTATCAGTTTTTATCATCTAAAATATTTTGATAAAGCCAACGGCGAAACGTCAATACAAAAAATCAAGTTACTTTTTGTGTTTTTGTTATGAATCCAATCACCTATACTTGACCTTGTTAAAGCTAGGGTAGTAAAAACTTATCTTCATCAAAGTAGCAAGAGGCTATTGCGATTTTTTGACGTTTTCCTTCAAACTCGAGATAATCAAACTAAGATGAGGTCTCGTCATGAATTTTGGAAAACAAACGTAATTAATAATTTTGTTTATACCACACGCTGTACAGCTGCTTTACAGACGAGTCCTCTTAACTGTTTTTTTTTCTTTTTTTATAAATCTAAGGTTCTTGAATACCACATTTTTGCTTTGTGGATGTCCTGGAGATTACAGCGGAAGCTTCATTGGCGTGGAGAACATTTACTTAAGTGATATTAATGCCCGATATCTCGCACCCATCATGGAATCGAGTACTTGTCGACGTATCAATACATTGTCCAGCTCTAGACAACACCCATACCGGTGAGGACAGCACCCTCACCGATAATTATTAATGAGCAGCGAGATTGCGGGCATTAATATCGTCCAAGTAAACGTTCACCATGTGACATAATGATTTGATTTTCGGTTGATAACACTACGTTACAAATTAAAAAAAAAATCAAGTACCCACTTCAATTTTTCCTGTTTATTTATTTATACAAATCGCTTAATAAGAGCACCTATGTACTTTTTTTCTATCACGTACTGTTTTTTGGGTACGGTAATTAATAATTATTGGTAAAAAACTTTAAAAATATACACATTGCTTTATTTAATTATCAATAATTCGATTAAATTAACGACAAAAATTAAAACTAACGACAAAACTTATTTTGTTTTGTTAATTAGTCCCAAGCCTGGTGAAATGCGAGGGGAAGGTGGCCGGCGCTTCGCAATACGTATCTATCATGAAAAACTGAAAAATCGTGAATATCTCCAAAACCTTTGCAGATAGACACAATGACACTCGCATAAAATCGAAAGAAAATCAAATTTTACATCCATTTATTTAAAATACCATTCAATTTAAAAAAAAAATCAAGTTATCCATGATTTTAGAGTTCAAAAAAAAAATCGAAAAAAATTACAGAATTATTAAATAGGGCTCTGTAACCCTATTTAATAATTCTGTAATGTAAACGCAACAATTTTAAAATAAAAGACGTGTGCTGTTTCATAATTAAGCGAAAACTGAAAACCGCATCTTTCTAACTTTCGTATTTCCGGAGATATTTGCAAACACCGCAGATATTGCAAATGTCTTTTTTTTTCGAAAAAACGTCATGTAATTCGGAAATGGTACAACTTAGCCCCAATGTATGCCTAACGTATTGTTATTTAAATTTAACAAGGAATCCAAAAATACAGTAATATACAGGGTGTTCCATTTAAAATAATAAAGTATCTACTTCCGGTACAACCGGAAGTCCGCCATTACTGAAACTAATTTTAAAATGTGTAGAATATGATTCCAGCCAACATTTATTTGAAACATTTTTCCAAAAAAGCAATAATAAATCGGCTATAGACCGACCGTTGCATCTTAGGCTGGACACCCGGTGTGTATATAAGGTAGAATATTTCAATCTGTCGCTACGAGCACGAAGTGACATATAAATATGCATATTGTATCTATGAGAGCATAAAATGTGAACTCTACCCCCATTGAAAATCCCAAGATTTTGTGCCAGAATCAGCATAGCCTATCTAGTGCCATCAGTGTATATTTCAAAAACAAGACGTGATAGAAACAAAAAACATCCACTGCTTACATATTGTAACTAATTGAAAACCATAATAGTAATCAGTTTTTCAGGTACGAAAATCGTGTCACACAGTGTAATGGGAGCCCACGTGTTCCCGAATTAATAAGGTCTCGTGTAGCGTGAAGTGTGATCGGATATATTATGTGTCTATTACTACGCTACATTTCTTGTGATATCTTTGTATACTTTATTGTTTATAATTCACAAATTTAGTTTATTTTACAATTAATGCAATAAAAATATCTTCGCACCACACCATTGTATTCTCAGCTAAGTTGCAAACAATTAATGGAACTATTAGGTAGAAATCTATTGTTAGGTATTGAAGTTTGCTAAGCAGGTTAAAGACAATCACCCCAGCTAACAAATACGTTTTATTTCTTATCTCTTTCTGAATTATATGTAGTCTTGTAGTAAATGTCTGATTGTGTCTGAATTCTATTCGACATCTAAACAGTGTATTGTTTTTTTAACATTTTATTTGGTTGTTTTTAAATAAAAGTTTTCTCTTTGCTGGTACCATGTTTTATATTTTCACTTTGTTACATTGTTGATGTTAAGTTTCCTAGTTCTATTCTAATACTAATGCTATAACTATACTTCCGTTCATTACGATGGATCATGTTAATAAATCTTAATAAGCAATTTCATCATTATGTGCGACGAACTGATGGTTCGACGACATCTTTCCTTACGTGATTATTGTCTGCATCATTCTTGCAATATTAGCAAATCTTAACTATAACAGCACTTTATAATTACGCAAGTATAATTCCACTACAACAGAAAGTAGTGGAAGTTTATGTTGAAAGATTGAATGAGGTATGAAAAATCGCAGTGATTACATATCTACCTATATAATATTTTTGATGCCAATCCCCGAGGGAGCGAAAATGTAGCGCTCGGCAATGAATGTGGCTGCCTTGAACGAATATATTTTGTATGTAAATTATTCACCTAACTGAAAACTTTTGAATGCTGTTTGTTCCACACAGTATTACCAATGAATGTGTTACAGTCTGCTACCGTCTGGGACCAGTTACAAACAAACGAACGCAGAGTATTATACAATGGACCATACAGTTTATTGGTTTGATGTTGATCTTTCGCAGTAGTCAATTTCAAGAAGCGGCCGTGGGTCAAATTGTAATTCTCGTCATTACGTATAATTTTCCAAAATCATGGGTCTTAAAATCGAAAACTTACTGGTAAGTTATTTTACTGTTTCGATACAAATACAAATCCTTTTACATATACATATAGGAAAAGAAAATTTCCGCCCAAATTGAAGCTGTTAACTAATGATGAATATTATGCACAAGGCGTTAAACACACAGCAACAGCGTTACATGAATTAAGAAATTATTGCTCCAGCCCAAATTGCAATCAGTGGGAGACTGTACTAAAATTAAAAGACGTAAAAAGGTAATTTATTCTGTTAAAAACAGGTAAATTTCTATATTCCTAATAAAAAAAAATATTTGTTATTATAGACACATGCGCTTAAACAAATACAAATATTTACAAGCAAAGACTAAAACTAGTACATTCGCATATAGTAAGCAAATTAAAATAATAGCAAAAATGAGCTGGTCATATAATTATTTGTTTTTTTCTTATATTCATTTCCATTATTTAAAATACAGTACTATAAACAAAGTACCTATTTAAAGAAAATCAAGTAATTTAGTAATTTGTTATAGAAGGAAACCTTACGTTTTCCTTAAACACTATTGTGTTCTAGTATCTCTTTATTAACATTTGCATTTCCTTTGAAATAAACAACCATTTCAAAAAGTTTAGCTGATAAAAACAATTTTTTGCAGTATGTATACCCTGTAAATGAAAATAGTTTTTTTTTTTGAAATAGTATTTTTGTTCGTTTCTTCGCGCATCATACAGGTAGTAGTTATGACACCTCTGTACAATTTTGATATTTTGAAATATTTCCCGTTTAAAATCATGGGAACATTGTCAATTTAGTTATTATTTGTTTCTATCATTTCCAACGATTTCACTAAAATAAGATTGTAATTATTATTAACGAAATGCGAAATAGAAATGCATCCACAACCAAACTATTCAAGTTTAAAGTGAGGTTACGGAGGCACAGAGCGTCAAATACATGATATATTATTAAATAAACATCGTTCGCACGAAGTAGTAATTGGGGTTGCCACGTTTTATGTGTTCGGTAAGGACAAACTTGGGGGAGACGATATCAGGCTGAAATTACTAAATTAGTGGCATAACCAAATGATAAACCATTCCACATTCATTCATTATTAGGACCCTTTTTTTTATATATATCCTATTTGTATCCCTAATATAATAACTTTTTTTTTGGTTCTACATAAATGAGCCCTTGTGAGGATTTCTCTTTGAAAGGAGGACATGAGGACACAGTCTCAAGACGTGGACAGGTGGCAACCCTATAGCAGCAATACCGTTAGCACTGTCCCAACTGTCCATATAAATACACTACCGCGATTTTAGCATGCGTTATTTTCAAGTTATGGTAACTACGTGCTATGATCACGTCATGACGCTCATATGATAGTAAAAAATCTAAATTTTTAAAATCTTAGCAGTGTCGTAACTTCTTGAAGACACGCATTGTTTTAAGCACCTTTTAAATAATGCGTTTGCGATGTTTACAAAATAACGTTTTCAGGTTTGCATCGTTTGTTGAAGGTAATTCCCACTTAACCGACTCTGAAATATTAGAGTATGAATCCGTAATCCATCCTACCGAGTTAACAGATGATGATGGGGAAGATATTACATCTGATGAAGATTGAATTCTTTTTTGTTTGCCAATAAATGAATGAAATAAATTATTTTAACAATTTCCAAACTTAAACACGATTTAGTTAATTAAAAATATCTACGAGTCTTCTCTAAAGTAATTAAGTAATGCTCTACACTACCGTAATTAAATATTATTTAATAGCCCTGAACAAAAGACTGCTATAATACAACGTATTACCTCTAGGTTAGGTAAACTTGTATATACATGTATATTCTTTTAAATAAAACGATAAATAAAAATGTTAGCTTTTATTTTTTATTCAAATAAAATATAAAAATATATGTATAATTTTAAACAGATCAGGTGGTATGCTCAAATTATTGTTGTACATTTATAACAGTTAGGAAAGTTACAACTAACATGTGCTTTTGCTGCTAAGACTTCATAAATATACAAAGGGAAAATGTATGCTAAAGTATAAATGAACATATTTCCTTTTAACTCTTTAATTATATATGTATATGTTAATCACAAATTTTTCCTTACGTGTTACATTTTCTAAGAGAGGATACAAGATAAAAAGGCAACATCAGGCAACATGTAGTGGATGGCCATTTTTTAGTAGTGACACTAGCGTTATCTCGGAGAATGTATTTCTTATTTTTTTTCTTGACAGAGCGCCTGGAGAGTCAAAATCAGAAATAAAATATCTCAGCTACAAACTATCATAATCTGATTTACAATACATTTCGTCTCTGTGAAACCATCATCAACATTATTTGTTTCAATACGGCCCTCTATATATTTTTTTACATGCTTGGCTACGTTTATCTACAATAAATGTGGTACCTAACAGGAATAATTTTATTATTGGAATTTTTATTATGATGTTTACACATTAACTAATATGATGAACATCTTTTATAAAAGAATTTTTAGGGTAATATACGCCTTGCTGCAACTGTTCAGATTCAGGTCTAATTATATTCCTTCTATCAACAAACTATTTCAATTACTCAATTGAGCACGTGATTTGGGTAAAGTATCATGACAAAGTGAGCAAAATTAAATATTTTTGCAAAACTCAAAAAAGAACCTTCGGGTTTATTATTTTTTTTTAATGCGTTTTATTTGCCTCTAAAATACGCATTTTTTTTTCTTGAGATAACAATAGCGTTCCTATTAAAAAGACGCCGGTTTTTATACTACTATATTAGAAATTAAAATATTTTACTTGTGGAAAAACACATATGTTACATCCAAATATTCAGACGTATATTGCGATTAGGTAGTTACTTGTATATTCCATAAGTACATTTGATTTTTAAAATTAAAACAAATTAGTAGCCACTTTAAAACATTCGCTATATCACATGATTAATGGGGCTGTTTAAATTAGAGAATACAGTATTTACACTGTCAACATTGTCTGACCCACAGATTGTTCTGAACATAAAGTTTAATCATAAACACTTTATGTTTAAGTAAGGCACTTTTATTATAGTTATTAAACAAAATATTTCCACGTACAGCAAATAAATACAAACCAAATAGCATAATAATAAAATGTTAATATGTGAAAATTAATTTCAGGTTTTGCATTTATTACACCGATATTATGATCTACTACAACGTAACAGGCACTTTGTATACTGAAATCGTCAAAACTTAACTAGAGTATAGGAAAGCAGAGGGTAGGAAATAGCGTGTCGTTTTAAAATAGAAACAAACGTACGGCTGTGTCTCCTACCACTTGCCTAACGCCCAATATCGTTTCAACATTGACATCGACGCTTATTGCAAGGTCATTTTATACATAGTATAGGATCTCTATACTAAAATTAAATTTTGTTGAGTGTGGTATATAATTGGGCGATGCAATGTATTATACCCTAAAGGTAAAATTTTGCTCTTAGATTGGAAAATCACTATTATAGAGCGTTGTTGAAATTATTTATGATGCTGCTGCTACACTTGGATGCCTATATAAACATTGAAATTTCCGCATTTATTTATTTGTGGCCGATGGTTTCGTTTGTTTCTGAGGTGTTTGGGGCCACTAAAGCTTCTAATTGTAGTCTTGTATATTTACATTCTTAAAATAAGTTGATAGAAGGGCAAATATAGAAGAAGCAGCTAGTTCCGTGGCATGTGATCTAACGCATCTGTAACTTAGCCTACCATGTGAATTCCTATAATTTCATAAATACATAAAATAATTGGTAACCGTCTCTATAAAGTATCAATAATTGTACCTATTCATATTGGGTATATAATCATGTAGTAAGTAGTAAAAGTATGTAAATGCAATATATTTGCAACAATATTAAAAAAAAAACACTTCGCAAGTACTAATAAATATCAATACATATCATCAAAAATAAGTAGTAGTACAGAAAATACTTTAAGGGTGTGTCAAGAGTTATGTGGCGAGGAATTGAAAAGACTAATTTTTCGTGGTGATACGTAAAATAATAAATAAAATATTCATGAAAAATAATAGAGAACGATTGAAAACAAACCAGAAAAAGGTAATAAGAACTTAAAAAAAATGGTCCACTGTGTAACTATTTATCTTAATTAGGTCCTTAACCCATTTGAAGGCAGTGTTCCCAAATGGGAACAATTTGAACGATCTTGCTAAAAATAGAAAAAAAAATCGTCAGAAATGGATTAATATTAATCCACTTGCTTATTTCAATCAAGAAAATATTATAAATGTTAATAAGTAAACAAATGTGTTGAAGTTGATTTTAATTTTGTACTAATTTTCTTGTTATTTTTTTTCCATGTTTCTTTTCAATCGATATTTACTAGTGGTCACTAGGAATTCAAAAGACTAATTTTTCGTGGTGATACGTAAAATAATAAATAAAATGTACATGAAAAATAATAGAGAACGATTGAAAACAAACCAGAAAAAGGTAATATGTAATAAGAACTTAAAAAAAAAAAATTGTCCACTGTGTAACTATTTATCTTAATTAGGTCCTTAACCCATTTGAAGGCAGTGTTCCCAAATGGGACAATTTGAACGATCTTGCTAAAAATAGAGAAAAAAAAATCGTCAGAAATGGGTTAATATTAATCCACTTGCTTATTTCAATCAAGAAAATATTATAAATGTTGATAAGTAAACAAATGTATTAAAATTGATTTTAATTTTGTACTAATTTTCTTGTTATTTTTTTCCACGTTTCTTTTCAATCGATATTTACTAGTGTGGTGGGGAATATAATCGAATGATTTATAATGATAATCAAATTAACATTCATCATATATTCAGTATACCGTAGTATCGTTTTTAGGCCCTCATACTTGGTTTTTGCACGTTATTCTTCGTGTTCCAAATGATGTCAATAATCGAATGATGCCTTTTCCGTCATTCGATTGTGCCCACCACTATATTTACATACTTTATGTAATATTCCTGATAGATTAGCTCTATTTTCGCTGCTAACTGTTGTTCTTCGATTACTTTCACATTTTTTTTATCGCAGAATTGCGGTCAATTTCCAAGCGGTTGTATGTTATGTAGCGGTAACATAGCGATATCTAATACATTATATGCGTTTGATAAATGCCACCTATGTTAATTATTTCAACCTATTTTATTAGTCCTTATACTATGAGATTAGTTCTAATAAGCAGAACGCGCGTTATAATTTTTAATTTGATTTCAACTTTTATATGATTAGTTGATAGGTTAGGAATACCATGTTAGGTTTCATAATTTTAGCGGTTTCTGGATTATCTTTTTGGCTTTATCTATGCACGGCGGTGGTATTTCTGGTTTTTGACTGGTTGTATAACGCTGATGCATTCTAAAACAGAAATAATTCTTAAAGCGTTTGAAATTATCTAGAATATAATAAATAAGCTTACAAATAGATAGAATACATATTTCTTTGTGGTGTAGCAAAATATGAAAACATACAAGTACACATAACATTATATCAATATATTGAATATGCGATGGCCAAAGCGCTGGTCGAAGAACTCCCGAATTGTGCAAAATATTTGCTTCTCGAAAAATTTGTGAAGCCGCGATAGGATTCTGCTTCAACCCAGCCGGAAGCGAGTTCTATAGAAATGTGTAAATTTTAAAAACTTCTTTATTTTTGCTAGCTCACATCCAAACATACGCTGGATTCGGCATAGAATTATTGTGCACCGGCATGCCCACATAACCTAAACCTTAGCATCATATCGTACGTGCTTTGGTATATCTAAGTCATGACTATTCGACAAACAATCCAGCATTGATGAAATGTCATTGAGGTTGTCAATTATAAACAATACCGGCCACGGTTAAATTGTAGGAACGAAGATTATTTAAATTTGTTTATTATTATGGAGAATGCAATAATGTGATAACTAGAACATGTGATACCTTTTGCTGCGTAAAGCAGAAGCCATCAACCAAACACAGTTAAGCGAATAATACAGAACTTTTAAAACTTCGGATCGGTTAAGGCAAAAATTCAAAATCAATAGCGCAGGTCGGCTTTAGTATACTGCGAAATTTTCAGAATTTTCCAATTATAACTCTTTTCATATATGGGATCGATGCAGTTTCGTCGTGAGGCACCTGTATATACGAAGCAGTTTCTAATATGGATAGGACCCCGGGTACTCGGGTTTAGGTATCTATGTGCTCAGATGATGCGTAATCAAATGACGGAAAGCAATGAATTTAGAAGACTTTTTCTCCGGTGCTGTTTGATTTGATTTCGAGTAATGTTTTGAATTTCGCAATACTCCATTTAGGTACCCAATTCCTAGGACGGATAACCCGAAACAAGTAGTGCATGGACGGTTTTTCGGCAGCCCTAAATTACGATTATTGGGATCTCTAACAACAGCAAAGCATCGCTAAAACAATCAACTTAGCTGAAATTTTAAAGAAGGGGTATTAAGTCGTTCGTAACGTATTCACTTTCATTACTATGTATGTAGGATATTAGAATACGTGGGTGTCATGTTTTATTTTCTAAGTTTACGAAACCAATTAATATGTTTTTTAAAGAATTTACCAAATCACTCCACTTTTACATGCCTTTTACCACCATAACGCTCAACTTTCTTATTCTCCTGTTTTCTTTCCGTTTCCATAGATTTCACGGCCTCCGTTGGCCCTCAAATACTACCAAGGCTTCATGTAATCATCGACTATGGTTGTGGCACTAGAACTTTCTCCGCTACCAACTACAACAACCTTGAAGCGTTCGTGAGGATGCACTGCCGTGGTTGTACATGGTCCTGGATTTAAATGGTGTTAAATTATCGTACCTCATTTGCGCGATGCGAGTTCGAAGATGGACTAGTACTCGTCTTCTATCATCATTACATAAGTCCTAGATCTACATGTTTCACCCTTACACATATTTTTCGAAAGTACCTTCGTAATCACCAGTACCTCAAGTGAACTTTTGTTCTCAAGTTTATGTCTACCCACTGCAATAATATATTGCTTAAAACTTCTGATCATTAGGACTTCGTTACGGTAATATGACCGCTACACCATATTAGAAAATCATCTGTGTGCAAGTTTTGTTGCTACATTATCTTGAAAAATGTGTAGAACCAGTGGTACAACTAAAGCAGTCTTCAACATTTCAAATGCTACGCGTTACTGCTCAACAAATCGAAATGGAACATCTTTTTTCAGTAAGTTACTAAGCGGCCAACTCACGAACGAGTATTCAGGAATGAGCTTACAAAAATATCCTAATAAACCAGAGGAAACGCTGGAGTTGCTTCGTTGATTTAGGTTCTGGAAACTTCATGACCGCCCTAACCTTATTGGTAGATGACTTCATGGTACCATTTTCTATCTCATGGCTAAGATATTCAATACTTCTTTAAAAAAAAAACTAAAATTTCTTCCAGTTTATATCTAGACCCAACTCTTCTGTTCTTTGAAATACCCTTTTCAGTTTGGCTAGCCATTCTTCCTCATCTGTTGATGCTATTACCAAGTCGTCTAAGTAAGTCACAAAGTTACATTCTGACTCTTTGCAATTGAGTCCAATTGGTCCTCGATCAGAGGCAGAGGGTATTGATCTTTAACAACCTGTTTAATTAACCTTCTGTAATTTATGCAAATACACGTAGAACTATTCTTTTCTTTTTTGGTTACCACGACCGGACTACTAAATTCTGAGTTACTGGGCCATACGATTCAATTTCGCAACCATTCTTCAACACGTTTTTTCAATTTCTTCTTTGTCATATGTCGACATCCGTCTCGGAGTATGCCTTATAGACATTTCATCTTTAAGAATTATTTTTTGCATTTGACTGTGTGTTCTTGACTCCGACTTACAATTTTTTGGAAACATCCATATAGTCTCTGCGTAGCCCATGGTCATTAATATCCCCTTCTTCCTCTAAAGTAGTTAGCACAGCAAATTATTACTATTGGCCTCGGTATTATACCATTAACACAGCAAAGTTATCTTGTACCAACTTTGTCAATTTCATACCAGCAGTAGTAATTTTAACTTTAGCTTGCTTAAGTAAAGTATTATCTAGTAAACATTACATTGGCATTGATTCATCAGGTAATAAATTAATCACTGTTTGAAATTTAAATGTGTCAGTTTCCAAAGTCCTAAGTGTTTCAACATCACGAGCACCCAATCCCTTCAACTTGGTTCTGTTCCTAATGATTAGTGGAGCACGAATAGGAGAATGTTCATCTGTCCCGATTAAATCGACTGTGCTGCCAAGGTGCTACCGGTATCAATCAATGCAATGCTTCAGCTCCATGCCGACCCTGTAGTTTCTTCAATTCCATTTTGCCGCTCCATGGACGTGCCTTTCGGGGCGGTTGTCCCCCTTTTGCTCCCTCTCTCCTCCCCTCAATCCGGTGTTGCTGTAAATCAACCACAGGCTGCGAGAGGAATACAAGGAGAGCCAAAAAAGTCACTAACAGCACTAAAAAGTCCAGAAGAGATGGATGGAAAGCTCTTTGTAAAACCATGGATGACGACATCTGGGGTGACGCATATAAAATAGCAATGAGAGAGATAAATGAACATGCACCCCGATCTACACTAACCTTGGGAGGTAGAAAGACATGTTTTCTCAGCTCAGGAACCGGGAACGTTTAGATGTGAGACGCGAACAAGCTTAATGAAGTATACAATGGATGAACTGCATGCTGTAAGTAGCAGGTTGAAGAACCACAAAGTATCAGGACCTGGGAATATTCCACCAAAAGTGATGAAGGCTGTGGCAGCTGAGCGATCAGACTATGTGCTGATAGTGTTAAATAACCTGGCAAACTTTCTGACAGAATGGAAACTGGCAAAAAACTCGTGCTATTGCCCAAAGGGAGGCAAAGTAGTGGAGTGTCCTGGGCGTATAGGTCGATATGCCACTTGGCTGTTAAAGCAGTATATATATGATATACGAATATAGAGAGGGTCGACAAGCCGCAGACCCTATACAAGTCCTACAGTGTTAAGGAAGAGAGGAATCCAGGAAAACTTGGTAAGCATTATAACGTCCTATTGGTCGGATAGAAAGATCTTATTAGAGACAAGTGTAACAATTGAAAAAGTAACTGTTAACAGTAGTATTTCCCAGGACTTGGTACTGAGCCCGACTTTGTGGAATGGGCTGTATGATAGTCTGCCGGAAACTGAATTGCCTGATGGAACATCATTTATTGCTTAAACATTACTTACTGTAACAACTGGTATAGTGTGAATTAGACATTATTGCTCAATTAGCTTTTTTATTTCTTTCTACGATATAACTGTTTGGAGTGTTTTTATCAGTGGCATTATGCATTTATTAAACTCACAACAGGTACTTACATTCTGTATGTCTCTGATTTTAAATACTCCATGAGATGATTAATACCAAGTTGCAATTGGTCTGCAATAGGTGTAACCCATTCGTTGCCTTCAAATTTAAATACCGATTTGTTGCTAGACATATCCAAATTTCCAATTTCGGGAGGTAATATTGTTAACCTATTACCTTGAATGTGCAGTTCCCTTAATCGAGATAGTTCTCCAATTTCTTTAGGTAAATCGATGAGATCATTTTCTCGTAGTACTAACTAAATGATAAGCAAAACATGATATTAACATGATATATAAGTAACAGTTATAATCACTTACAATTTGCAAATTCTTCAGGTTTCTAATTTCCGGTGAAATATGTTCAAAGTCATTATCTCCTAAATATAAGGCACGCAATGTTTCTGCAAAATTTAATGTAGTAGTAGTAACTTACAACAATGAATTTAATGTACTACAGACAAAACAATAGTCAAATCTTTTATTTATGCTGCTTTTGTTTATATAGGGTTATAATATTTTAAATGTATAGAGGTACTATCTTGGTACATAAATAACTGTTAGAGAGTCCTTGGTGTTAGTATGGTCAACAAGTAATTGAAATTTGTTTAAAGAGATACTACGAAATAATAGAAAGCTTATTTTTAAATGTTTCTAATCCCTTAAATTCCGAATGGAGGGACATCCTAGATCGCTGTTTTTTTATTTATTTAAGGCATTCGAAATGTAAAGGTTAACATAGGTACCAACATCTATTTTCGAAACTGTTTCCAATATCCATTCTTACATTTTTGCTTTAGATGTTGAAATCAATTTTAAAAACCATTTTTGAAACCAGTTTGTAAAATTGATTTTTCAAAATTGGTTTAGAAAAGATTTTAAAGCTGATTATGGTGTTTGTTTAGAAAACAATTGTAATATACAAAAGCTGTTTGTTTTGCAGTCCAGGTAAGTAGAGTTATATAATAACATCAAACTTACTTACCCATCATGAAGAAATTTCCAGGTAATGTTTTTTCACTGAGATTATTGTAGGTCAAATCTAACACTTCAAGAACAGGAAAAGCACCAAATCCTCTGGGTAACGAATCCAATCTATTTATTTGCAAATTAAGAATACGTAATTTCGGCATTGATGACAATGACAGTGGTAGTTCTTCAATATGATTATTAGCCATATTTAATATTTCTAAATTGGTTAAATTCGCCAATCCCGGCGGTATTACTAAAAGAAAATTAAGAGAATGAAATAAAGTTTGTGTTGGTAAATATATTCAAAATATTACCTTTGATCTTATTATGACTTAGTGTTAGACGGGTGATGTTTAACATGTTTACTGGTAAAAAAAAGAGAATGAAAAATAAGTATCTTATTTATCCTTGAAGCATATGGAATTTGAGGCAAAAGTTATTAGCTTTCAAAATATATACCAACACAAAAGGTTGATATTTTGCATTATTTTGAAGCTATAATTTATGAATACATAGGCATATTTATTTAAGTAATAAAAATTAGGTAATTCCTGCTAATATAAATATCAGTTTAAACTGGGCACGCCCACAACATTTATAGGCACCTAATCACATACTAAATTTGGTCACACATATCTACAGAGCTAGGTTGAATAAAGTAAACTTACGTAAACCAGGCATTTCTTCAAATGAAGAAATTCCTTTATCAAACAAATCAAGTTCGGGATTTTTTATTTCTTTAGCTTCCTCTAAAACCTTCTTTGCTTTTGACATTTTGTTTGAATTGGTTAGATAGTTGGTTCAGAATAGATGATTTAGGTTACTTGCTAAAAGATTATATACAATTTATACAAGAATCGCAAGTAAGCAAATAAATACATACCAGGTACACACAACAGAAGGATAATTAAAATTGATAGATTTTGCCTCTGCCTCTATACCTAAATTAAATAGCAGCTAAATCAAATCAAATAAAGTCAATTTATATTTATGTTGAGATTTGGGAGTGGAACTTTGCTTAAGGCCGCGCCAACGGTGGTGGGGAGAGGTTGTCAAATATGACTAATATGACAGATTATGACTTTCGAGCAATACCAATACCAGGATGTGCTGCTCTCTATAAGCTGATAGGGACAATATTGCTGCAAGTGTTATTATCACATTAAAGATGGCACCAGGAGCATATTTTCGTGCTCCTGATTAGTGTGTTGCCTATACCACCCCAAAGGCGAGAAACGCTTCAAATTTTGTAAACAAACATGCTTATGTAGATAAATAAATATAATAAATTTCCATATGCAACTCGATTCGTATTTGCTTCGAGAAATATCAACTTATGAATAGTTTGGGCCTAAAAAATATGTAGGATAACTATTTCTCATTTACTATAAACATACCAACGCATATTTTTCATTAATTATTAATAGAGGGAAGACACTGTATAATCACTGCTGTAATATTTCTGTATCGATAACTTATATGAGATATGACTAATAAAAAAAGCAATTAGGTGTGCTTACTTGGTATTATTATTTTGGTTTTAGTATTGGGTTTAGTGTTTTAAACACGTCTCTTAAAATAAACAATAGTAATAATAAAGATGGTTATGTATTTACTGGCGCGCAGTGAGCACGCGGCAGCCGGTGCGAAGCGGTTATCATCGGACGGGATGATTATATCGCGCTATTGTCCATTATTTTACTGGCAGTGGCTTCTACACTGTAAAATAGTAGACTAAATTTATATTACTACAAACGCCCAAAAAGATGGCAAGCAGTGGGACGGTACGCCGTAGTCGGTTTTATGTACACTCTGCAGGAAAAATCGGGGCACCCCGCATCGGCAATTTTAAAATTTCTTGCGTGGTATACAAGCTTTAGAGGATATATTCACTTATCAAAGCACAAATCACATAAATGTAGTAGAGAGAAAAAGGTTTATATAATAGAATAAACCAAATCGGAATTTCGGTGGCGGCGTTTCCTTTTAGAAATACGAATACGGAAATATTCATGCAAAAAAAAGATTCATAACACCAAAAAGCCTCTTGAATAGACACCTTCCTTTAGAAATATAGTATAATGTATTTAACTTGTTTGATGTTATGCAGAGATTATTGTTTTTTAAGAAAACATTGATTATGGGATTTTAAAATTACATTACTTGTTGTGCTACTTTGATATTAGTTACTTACGTTAACAATAGACAATATGTCACTCAGCCTCCTGACTTTTGGGACAATTTGATTTATTGATTACACTATTATTGTTTAGTATTCTTAAATATTGTATTACTTTAATGTTTTCGTCTATCTATTAAAAAAATACCAAAAACAGTTTTAAGATGTGTAATCCAATCAATATGTTCTATTTATTGAAACACTTTGGTCTGTAGCACAGTTCCAGGCAGTAGAATGAAAAAATATTAAAATTAAATGAATCAAATCCAAAAACAAATATTTTAGCACTAACTGAGATTGACGAACAACATGCTTTCTTACGATGTTTGTTGTGTATGTAAATATAATGATATTGTAAATAATTGTTAATAAACATGTGCTACATAGTCAGTTTGTAAACAGACAAAGTGTTGGCCATATTTAAAGAAAATAGAACGACATTGGATTACACAGACCATAGCTGCAATATGTTTCTTGAATATACAATAAACGCAGGGTTAATAAAATAAATAATTTCTTTGCGAACTTAATTGCTTCAAGAATTTTATAAATAACCTTAAAATTATTTTTGGCAATTTTTTAATACACAAAAACTTGATAGTAATGCAATATTTAAGAATATTAGCCAACAATAATAATAATACATCAATAATTGTGTAATCAATAAATCTATGAAAATCACACTTTCCTGAAACTAAGGAGACTGATTGATTGTCTATTGCTAAAGTTATACTGTTATACTTGCGCGCATAAATCGAACTAAGTGACTATAATATCAAAGTAGCACTAACAAGTAATATAATTTTAAAATCCCATTACCATATGATTTTCTTAAAAAAGAATTATCTCTACATAACATCAATACGTTAAATACATATATATTTCTAAATGAAGCCGTCTATTCAAGAGGCCTTTTTGTTGTTACGTATTTTTTTTTTGCATGAATATTTCCGTATTCGGTATCTCTAAAGGAAACGCCGCCGCCGAAACTCCAATGTGTTTCAGGGTATAAACCTTTTTTTCTCTATACATTTATATTTCTGTTTAAAGCTGCATTTACACCGAAGAAATTTTAAAATTCTCCATTGCTGGTGTCCCGAAATCTGCCCGAGAAGTGTACACTTCTCACAGGAAAAATCGGGACACCAGCAATCGTGAATTTTAAAATTTCTTGGGTTTAAATGCAGCTTTCAGAGGATATATACACTTATCAAAGCCATAAATCACTTTTTTGAGTGTATTATTGTGATCAAAGGTAAAAGCTAAAAATTTAAAAAGAAATATAAATATATATGGAGAAAAGGTTATACATTAAATAAACACATTGAATTTTGGTGGCGGTGTTTCCTAGAAATACCGAATACGGAATATTTAATGCAAAAAAATACATAACAAATAAAAGGCCTCTTGAGTAGACAGCACCATTTAGAAATACACATATATGTATTTAATTTGTTTAATGTTATGTAGAGATAATTCTTTTTTTAAGAAAACATATGGCGATGGGGTTTTAAAATTATATTACCTATTACTACGATATTAGTTACTTAGTTTGATTTATGCTCGCGAGTATTGCTTTAGCAATAGACAATATCTCAATCAGCCCTCCTGAGTTTTTGAACAATGTGATTTTCACATTGATTAATTACACTATTATTAATGTATTCATTATGGTTGTTGTTTAGTATTCTTAAATATTGTATTACTACAAAATATTTTTCTATGTTTAAAAAAATTACCAAAAACAGTTTAAGATTATTTACAACATTTTTACAACAATTAATTTCACAAAGAAATTATTTATTTTATTAACCCTCCGTTTATTGTATTTTTAAGAAATATATCTTAACTATCGCCTGTGTAATCCAATGTCGTTCTATTTTATTGAAATATAGCTAATACTTTTAGTCTGTAACACAGCTTCAGGCAGTAGCAACAAAAAAGTATTAAATGTATCAAATTCAAAAATAAATATTTTAGCACTAACTGAGATTGACGAACAATATGCTTTCTTACAATGTTTGTTATGTATTATAAATCCAATAATATTTTAAATAATTGTTAATAAACCTGTCCTTTTGTAAAGAGACCCAGTGTTGGCCATATCTCAAGAAAATAGATCAACGACGTCAGATTACACAGGCGATAGCTAAAATATATTTCCTGAAAATACAATAAACGGAGGGTTCATAAAATAAATAATTTCTTTGCGAACTTAATTGCTTTATTTAAGAATTTTATAGATAATCTTAAACCTGGTTTTGGTATTTTTTTATAGATAGAAGGAAACTTTATAGTAATACAATATTTAAGAATATTAAACAACAATAGTAATTAATACATCAATAATAGTGTAGTCAATAAATCTGTGAAAATCACATTATCCCAAAACTGAGGAGGCTGACTGACATATTGTCTATTGCTAAACTAATACTCGCGAGCATAAATCGAAGTAAGTAACTAATATCAAAGCAGCACTAACAAGTAACATAATATTAAATAATAAAATTCCATCACCACATGTTTTCTTAAAAAAGAATTATCTCTACATAACATCAACAAGTTAAATACATATATATTCTAAATGAAGCCGTCTATTCAAGAGTTCTTTTTGTTGTTATGTATTTTTTTTTCATTGGTATTTCTAAAGGAAACGCCGCCACCGAAACTTCGATTTGTTTATTCTATACATAAACCTTTTTCTCTCTATATATTTATTTTTCTGTTTAAATTTCTAGTCGTTACCTTTGATCGCAGTAATATACATAATTAAGTGATTTATGGCTGTGATAAGTGAATACGTCCTCGAAAGTTGCATTTACAATCAGAAATTTTAAAATTCTGAATTTCTGGTGTCCCGATTTTTCCTGTGAGAAGTGTACATGCCTATGCTTTCTTGTAGGAACTCCGGCTGTGAACCTGGTGCAAGAAATCAGGTTCGCAGGTCTAGAGGTCCACTTCTAAACTCTACTCTTTTTTATTACACTAGTACGCACTAGTAGCACAAATGATATATTTGAATATTCCTAATTTATTTGTTTATTTTTTTTACAATTTTTCCATCACTTTTAAAAATATTTCACACCTTAACGTGTCAAATTTTCCTATTGTGTGAACTGAAGACTAATGCGGGTGCAGGTGCACAGGATACCTCCGGTTCCGACACTCTGGCTCCATCTAGCTCAAGCGAGTCGATCGAGTCCGAGGCTGCATTCAGTTCTCCGCACCCGCATTCGGCGGATTAGCAAACCCCCTCTTTTGCGAAAAGCGAACTTGGTGCACCTACTCCGATAAGCGAATTAGCTTCGAAAGAACAGGTCCGATCCGGAGCAGTCATCCTTACTTTACAGATAAGTGAGGCATGATACTTCTCGTTTCAATTTTTTAGTCACTGTACTTCCGGTTCAAATGAACGTAGAGTAGTAACAATTTAAGAAATACATATTACGTCATATCCGTTTTGAGCGCTGAAGTACATTGTATATTATGTACTTGCGTGTTTCAAAGAGGAAATTTTAAGAATTGAAATGGCAAATAGGCTGTATAAAATTACCCACCTATTGCAACCCTTTTATTTTTTGCTTGATCGGAGCCGTCTGACATAGAGTCTCCTTCGGAAACACTGCAGTCTTTTGGTTTTTTGTGTTTAATTTTTGTGTTAAAGTCTAGTTTAGGGATGATTAAAACTGCTCTTTTCTCGGAACTGATCTTTCTGCTCCTACTCCGCTAACAAACCAGTTCTTAAAAATAGCTCTTGTTCCGATTAGTTGCTTCGAGGAATAAATGTATAATACAAATAACACCTATAAGAACGAGTGAGCACGTGGAGCAAGTTGTTTTGCAAGCGCTCTATTCAATATCTGCGCTTATACTTTATATGGTGCGTTAGGTCGTTTTATAGGTATTTGAGTTTTTTATTTTTATATATATATATAATACAGGGTGTATCAAATAAAAAAGTAAATTTTGCTTGGGTGTTAACTACACGACATATAAAGCACAAACCCGCCGAAACCGGATTTCATCATTAAAAAAAAAAAAAAAAGTGAAATTTAGAGTCAAAAATTCTTTAGTCCGGGCCTGATGCAAGGAAACGTCATGTTAAGCACCCGCTAAACGTGGTATTATGTATAAATACATTGCACTCATTTTGTATTATTCTTAATCGTATGCCGTAAGTTCATTTAACGTCATTCTGAATAAATAAAGGCCAATCGGCCAGTGTGCCCTTGTAAAAATAGCATAACTGAGGCATTTTAAATTTCTTCTTTTTATAAAATAAAATTCCTTATTTGTTAAGAGCATTCTACGTAAGTCTACAAAGTATTATTTTTAATATCCTGATAAGACGTTCGAGTTTCACCGGATATGCGACTTCAGTACTTACAAAAAACGTAAATATTTTTCTTTTGCTTTGTCGAATCGAGAGTTAGTTGTTAATAAACGGTACCACATGAATCTGAGTTATTTCTTTTGGATTTATTTAATCAAATAACGCGCAAAATGAATTGAATCAAATTACACAGAGATAAATGTAGATATAGAAAATTTGCAAACACGCCTTTTTACTATGATGTCGCGCGAAAATGAATCTATAAATTCCCGCGGTTTTGCCGACGTATCAAGCTTCGATTTTCTTTATATGAAATCATGATGGTCCTGAAAAGGATCGTTTTTTCGAGACGGAAGAATTTAAAAATAAATGTTCGAAGTGGCTTGCACTCCACCGGCGATCCACACAAAACTAACAGCGGTAATGGCTGAATTATAGTGGTATGTGGGGGTATACTTGGGACAGCATTTAGTTTGGGCACAGGTGCGGCTCTAGCCCACGGCATTCACAAAATATTTTTTTTCTCGTTAATGCTTACAGATAGACTCTCTGTGGATTAAGACTTTTTGATCGTAATATGATTACAGCTGCTACATATTATTATATTTACCTCTATATCTGATACACCCTGTATAATAACTATTGGGAGCGTTATCCAGCTGCGAAGTTTCGTTTGTTCCGTTGTATACTGGGTGAGTTTTTTATCTTGAGACAACGGAATATCTCTAAAACACTGCATTAAATTAAAAAAGATCTTAATAAGATTTGTTATAATGTAGGGGGCTCACTGAATGCCGAACTCGATCCCCTCCCCCCTTCCCCTCCGAGTGGGAGGGGGGACAACTTTGAAATCCTAACCCCCATTTTGTATTACAGATTCGGATTCTACGCCATCAAGTATGTAGTTTTTGTTTGAAACTTTTTTTTTGATTCGTAACAGATTGCGCTGTAATCGCAAAAAACATGATTGTGGACGTCTAGAAAAAAATACACAAAAAAGAGAAGCAAACGAACATGATTTTGTGTTTTTTTTTTATTTTAACATTAATAAAATTCAAAAAGGCCATTCAACAACGAAGAACTATTACTTTATCATACCCATTTTCAAAAATGTGCTTTCCACTTTCGATACAACTTTATCTTATTCGCAATTGGAATGATTGCACACAACTGAGAAGTGTTTCCGGCGTAATCCTTGAACAAGCGTTAGTGATTCGCTCAATCATGTTTTCCCTCGTGGTTGGCACTTCTACGGATAAACAAGACAAGTGGAAACGCTATAACCTGATGTTTTTGAAAGTCAGAGAGGTTTTCGACACGGTTTCTCATACGTCATAATCTGGCGATCTGAGGGGCCTGAGCATTAACGTTGATATGTAGCAGCTTCCCTGGCTGACTCTACTACCACCATAAGAATTGGACCGGGTATCCAATCCCAGCCGAGTATCAGACGAGGCGGTAAGCAAGAACGACCTCTATTCAATGCAGTTTTAGACCAAGCTGTTTAAAATAGCTTCAGTCTATTATCGCTAGAATTGGAGGCACCGTGGGGGAGGAGAAGATCCATGTACTGAATTCCGCCTACCATCAACTGCATTCAGACTTTCAGACTACGGTTGTGCCAGTATCGAGAAACCCGCTGTCTCCAATCTTGCGCGGTGGTTAAGACCAGTGGAGAGAGCTCCCTTAAAGCTCATTATGATCCAGGACCTCGTTGTGTTGCGGGTTTGTATAGCTTGCAGAATCGCGAGTGACCGCGCGTACTCTTGGGGAAGCGGATAAACTAGTCAAATCTTCTGTTAAGCGCTCCTCTTAAATGCCTCTACGCGTGCGGCCGCGACGGTGGTCTGGGTTTGCCGGATTTGAAACGGTCTTTTCCTATATATCAACAGCCACAAATCCGATGGCAGTTGCTCTCCATTCGATGACGTCGTTTGACCACCTGCGTGGACGTTGTTGTTGCTCTCGCAGATGTCTTGTTGCTTTCCCCTGCCATTATTAGAGGGAATCCATCGTCAGCTATATCATCACTAAGAGTCTGGGGGCTTTATCAGAAGGCGCTGCCAGTCAGTAGTCGATATTTAGAAAACTCTTTTATGGTCCGGTAGAGATTACGTGAAGGGTATCCATCTACACTTCGGTAATCTCCCCTTAAAAGCCATTCCATCGAACTCGTCCGAAGATCGTCTCTGTAGGGGCGCATGTAATGCACCTGGACGGCTCCCTCTTCAAGTCGCACTTAGTTTTCCACACACCGGGCCAATCATCAATTCTCCTGGATGTCCTGAGTGTCCTGGATCGAATGGACCATCCGCTGGTAGTTACCTGAAGCAAAACACAGAATACTTACTTATCGGAGCACTGCCCTTAACATCACAACTAATAGAAGATGGCCCGACAGAACCTTGGTCCACCTGCTCGTCATTTTGAGAGCGAGAGGAATTTGGTCTCGCTGTAACCAAAAAAAAAACAGCTAATATATAGGTTGTGTGGTGTAAAGGCTAAAACCCAATTACTTTGCCCTGTATTCTGATTTCATCTTCAAGTTAATTTAATTCTGAATATCTGTAATCCTATCTGTTTAACCTACATACGTCTATTTTATAAATTTTATCTCTTTATCTACATTATTGATTCTTATTTTGTCTGTTTTATAAACTGAACTGCAACTGTATTGTCTGCTCCCGAAGCGAAAGCTCTCGGTCGCTATTTGCCTCTGCTCACGTGTGGAGTAGATCCGATTATCATACCATTCCTTTAACACCAGGTAGTGGAGACTTTCGAATTGCCGCCATTTACTGTTATTGCGCACCTTTTAGTTTGACCAGTTTGACCGATTACTAAATGCGAACAGTCGGTAAGTACGAGTAATTACCATAGCAACAGTTTTTCATTTACCTTTGTTTACGTTTTACGATTTTCGCTTCTGGCATTTCTGTGCGCGTTTCATATTTGAGGAGAATTTTTCTTTTAGTTTTAGTAATTTCTTGCTTTCTGTTATTTTTATATTTTCTCTATTGTTAGTTTAGCATATTATTTTTTCATTTTAAAGTTTAATAATTAGACGTGATACAAAAAATGTTTTGGTTAGTAGGCTGGTTTAAGTAGAAATAATATTTCCGTAACTTGTAATTTGTAATCTTTTGTAGGTAATAGTTAAATGTTTACCCAGAGTCTGCAGTGGGTGTCAGTATGCCATCGTACCATGAGAAGTGTTGTGTACGTAAATGCAATGAAGTTACAATGTGACACCAGCAAAGTAATAATGTCGTTGTAGTAGCTCTAATTTAAAATTATTTTAGGCATAGGCTACCTGTGAAAAATACCGAGGTTTTAAATATTTGAGTGGATGGAATAGGCAATGCTGAGTTTGCGATCCTATGAACATTTAAAATATTTCGATTAGAAATGTATGTCGTCTGTATATGTATTTACAACATGAAGTTATGATAATAAAGTTTGTAAAGACAATATTTAGAGTTATTTTTATTTTTAATTATTCACATGTGAGCCCAAATAAATTCAAAATATAAAGTGCAAAGCGCGCGCAAAAATTTAACGCTTTATGGAATGGTGCACTGCGTGATAGAAACTTCCGCGGAGCGCGCGGCATCGTGCAACGTACGATAGAAACTGTCACGGAGCACACGCGACTACAGAACGTTGGTAGTGTGGCAGTATACATCGACGGACGGCGGACGGCAAGTGATGGATCGTCGCCAGCGATTGAGGGACGGCCGACAGGCAGCGTTGGGTTCCCGGGAGCGAGTCAACCGGCAGCAGCGAAATGACCATCGTCAAGGCCAGGCGTAGAGGGCGCACCAAACGCACTCCCAGAAAGGACCGCTTATATAAGGGACTAGGCATACAGAGTTGGAATAGCGTCCGGTGGCTGTTGCGGGCTCTTCATAGCGTTGTTATCAACGGTCGCACCTAGCCGACGTAGATTACATAGATCCAACACTTTACAGCGCGTGTACGGTGTTATATAAAGACATTTAAGTTGCGAGAATTTTATTTTATTTTTCTATGTATATATTGCACATGTTATGAGAATTATATTTTATGTTTATTGGATAAAATAAACGATTTAAAGGTTTGACTATCCTCTTCAGTGTCTCTCACCCGGCGCATCAGTCTACAAACTATAGTAGTACCCTAACAATGTTAATGATTAATGTTAAAAATAAATAAATTTCTCACCAAATGCTGGGGTGCTATAAATATAACATTAACAAATTAACGTTATTCAAATCAATATTACCAAAAAATTGCGCTGTAAGTAACATTTAGTTCGAGTACATCTGAATTAAAAGTTACTGGCAACGCTATTGTGGGTGAAAACCCCTTTTTTGTTAATATTGATTTGAATTACTACTTTACTACAAATTTGAAAGTTTTGGCACTTTATTTTTAGTTCCGGTAAAATTACGAGAGGTACTGTAACATATATTCCCCCACCATTTTAGTAAGTTATTCTATGATTATTACTAGTTGTATTTCACATGCTTACTTGTTTAATATCATTCACAATAACAGCGTGCCACATGTTTTAGATCAGTGCACGGCATCTAGGGGAAGGGTGTCTCGGCTATTTGAAAGTAGAAACATATGTGATGACATGGAACTTCGGTTTAGAAACTCTAAACCGAAGTTTAGACACACTCCGCAAATATTCTTGTGTGTAATAATAAACTGTAGTATTATTCTACGATGACATAGCATGCAAATTAATAGCTATTGTATATCAAAATAAACTACCATTCATATCTTTCTTACGGTAAAAATTATGAAAATGAAATAATAAATATAATAAAGGTTATTCCTGAAAAATAGATTCTTATAGTGGTTTTAAGTAAAAAAACAAGCCATTTACTTAAGTACTTAAGTAAACAAAGAAAATAAAAATTGTTTCCCATTCTTCGTAAGAAATATGTCCTTATGCGTAGAATATCCATTATATTTTACTCGACGATCTACGCTTAAATAACTCAATCTGTTCTGCTCTTAGTGATCTATGGTGCTCTGTATCGTGTTTATGTTTTGTCGATAAAAACTACAAAAACACCTGTTATAGTTTGTGTTTCTTGGGCGGGGAAATGTTTACAAGTGGTTCGTAAGGAGCCAGTCTGCCGAGCGCTGCTTTAGTGCTTTAGGTATATTATATTATTTTGGTTAATAAATTGCTGCTATCCTTAGCCACTATCTAGCGACTCCACTACTACCAAGGGAATGGACTTCGAAAAATGAACGCGAAAATAAGACCTTGTTGACCTTCATTGTAGGCTGGCAATGTAAGGAGATGTGAGAGGTATAGCATAAATAGGACACTTGTCGCGGGTAAAATACCCAGACTTTCATCGCTTTTTTACTTACTCAGCAAGGTGGAACGCGTGCGCCGTCCGCTTTGAGAGCGGCTGTGAGCTGGGTAGTAGTGGACGATTTGAATAAAAAAAATCGGTAGCGCTAAACGAATACGGAATCATTTTTATGGATAAATCAAATTCTTTTGTTTTAATGAATTAAAATCGTTTTAACAATCGAATCGGAGAATACATAAGAATGTATATAAATAGGATTTTGGGGTCTAACTTGAAGTATACAAAGAACAAAACTCCGCTATTAATTATTGTAATACTTGCTGGCTATAGATTACACACAAATGTTTATATTATTGAAGGCTTAAGTGGAATTTTTTAAAGGAATTTTTTAAATTGTATTTATTAGTATTTATGTGGTGTTGTGTTCAATATTTATTTGAATGTAATTAGACTAAAAATATTCCCACATAGCCAAATTTAAATTGCCTGCAATTATTCTTAGTAACTTCAACGTTCAAACATAAAATTACCTACTATTTTATATTACATTCATAGTTATTTTAAAGCCTTTACGTTGAAGTTACTAAATATAGTGGCGGGAGATTTAAATTTGGCTATTAGGGTTAGAAACATGTTGATCAAGATCTATTTATTTATTAAACGTAAACATTTTAACATAAAATGTTTTTAAATAACACAAATTCTTAAAAACATGGTTATTTTAAAAAAAAGGATATAAGTAACAATAATAAAGTATATTTCACATATATAACTAATCTACAAAGAAACTCTTATTTGAAAATGTACATTTAATTATTATTTAAAAAAAAATATTTCATAAAATCTTTTGAGGGAGAGTGGTTTCTTCGGCCATTCCAAATTTGGCTAGTCTTCGAAGAAATTCTTTCTGTTTTGGAATGCTTAAACGTTTTTTTTTTTATTACTATATTTTCAACAAAACGCCCAGTACCAAACGTATAATAATGCGGTGAAGCCTAGAAAATATTATTTCCATGATAATATGAACGTGGAGGTCTCCGTATCATGGTTAAAATCCTTACCTCAATCTTCTCATATATAAATCATAGTTATATTTTAAACATGCGTCAATTAGTTTATCATCCGTTTAGTAATGACGCTAACTTGTGTGCATATAACAAAAAGAATCTAGGAAATTAGAAATTTGCAGTTTTCTTACAGCATGTGTTCCACTGATATCTTCTCTCGTTATGTTTGATGATGATATAATAAAAGCACAAAAGAACCTAAGGAAATTATTTTTAACTTAGGTGAAATTTATAGCTAATTATGTACCTTTATTCATTCTTCATTATTTATTTCACTCAAATAATCTCAATATTTCTTTTTTAATTTATGACATTTTCAGGAGGTACAGAACGTAGGATTAATTTCACAATATTTAAAAATGCAACAGTCAAACGCCAAAATTTTCACGTTTCACTGTCATTTAATAATGCAACCAGGCTTCATGTCAGTGACCATATCATATGCCATACCACGTGGTTGACGCTTTACCGGTACATGTCACTTACCAATTTACATGGGTGTCGTATCATACAAATTTTTAGTATTTAAGCTATTATTACGGGCCATGCACTCAAATTCGTTTACAATTCTTTTGATATTAACCATCGCTTTCGAATGATATATGATTTATTTAATATTGTACTTCCCAAACTTGGAAATTTTGCAAATTTTAAAGATTAGAGCGCCGTCCGATTGGGCAGGGAATAAGATTTTTTGCGCCTCCGTCCAGAAACACTCATTTCGCATTACTTTCAAAAGCGGCCAAAAAAACTACCGTTTTTCTGCTTAGACAGGCAAAAATGTTCCTTAAGGTTGGCACACTACATTCGACATGACAGATGCATAATAAATTGTCATTAAGCTACTGTGCAGCACCTAACTTAAGATGAACTGGTGTCCCCATTGCACTTATTATTAACAAATAGATGTTAAACTAAAAAGAAAATTGCAGAAAAAACTTATTTTCGAAAATGTCAAAATACTAATGTAACATGTGTACCAAGCTGTACCGTCAACTCCCCAACGTCCACAATTTCTTTTCATTTTCACAATTCAAACTAAGATTTGGTAGGCCCCAAAAAAATAGTGTGTAATCACACGGCCAGAAACCCTTTTGCGAGTATTCGTACTTGTACAAACCGTACTCATACTCGCAAAACTGTATAGTTTCTGGCCTTGTGATACAAATAACAATTCCTGATTAGCGGTACCGTAGATGTTATGCCAGTGATAGATTCTAGTGACTGAAATCGTTCTGTAGCACTCTTTTTGCGATTGGGTGTTTGCTTTTTGATTCTCTGAACGAGACACTATTCAGGTACCGGGATTAGAGGTAGATTATTTGTCGTTCTAATATGCGTGGAGTGTTTTTACAGCTGTACATGCATCCCAATGGCATAGATATTAGCTTGAAAAATCGTTGTGTGTTGCCCAAGGTTGCAATATTTTGTAACTCTTGGAGAGCCGAAAATATTCTTGTACCCATACCCTGCTCTGTTTTCAAACCGTCCTCTTCTAAAAAGCAGCAGGTGTCTGTTTGCTTCAGAGTTTCTTCACTCTTTTTTTTTCATGAAAGTAAGAAATCACATGTTTTTGGATTCAGAAAATGACGTAGGGTTAAAATGTGCAGGGTGCTCTATTTACAAATTTAAAATTGATTCTATTTCCAGAAAATCCAAAAGTTACAAAAATGATAAAAAGCATAAATTACTGCAAATACAAATTTGAAATTAAACTCTGCATTCCGAGCTTGCCCACTATAATAACTTTTCATAACTTTAGCAGAATTTGCATAGACAGCCACGAAAGGAAAAGTTGGTATATTAATAAAGTAGGATTGAATTTTGTGTTACTAGCTAATTATTTATTGGAACAGGAAAATACACATTAAGGATAAAATGATTTGTTTTTCTAACATATTCAGAAGCCAAATCAATGACACACACTAACAACAAAAGATGAAATTATTAGAACATACTCGTATGTATGTACAGGTATTCTGACTTACTTTTGTTCATTACTAGTGTATGAACCAACTGCATCGAAAGAGTTTCTACAAATTACAGTTGTGTGTGTATGTAGACTAGGGTCATATCGTCCTGAGTCTGCAGAGTCTGGTCCGCGCTGGGCTGATTGCGATAGTACAGAGTATGACCTTTGCGAATTTTTATTCCTCGGCACGCAGCAGCATACCGAGAAAGTTTCCTGAAAAGAAAGAAAATATGATTTTATTTTAATCTTTAATCACTGTATACACCCATATACTTGTCAGCTTTGTTACGAAAAAATAACTTGAAACCAATTAATTAATATATTTTGTGGCAAAAGATTATAGTCTTAGTCTACTTTAGTCAAACATTAGTCAGATAAATGTTAATGCATAGCGAAATTCTGTTAATTCAAAAGCAGCATCTGATTCAGTATTCACCTCAGGGGTTTATTTAATCAACGGTATCAACCACTTATGATCCTAGGAATCTTAAATGACCTGGAAATCGACGTAATATTATCGATATGGCCAATTGTTCAACAATTTATTCCTTTGATGTTCTTTTCTTTTCAAATAGAATATCCTGTATATTTTTATATTCTTGGATGT
>RXPK01003746.1:0-62339 GCA_004143645.1 Protaetia brevitarsis
ACTTTACGTAGGTTGTAGGTAGACAAGTCATATCCATAGTCAAAATCAAAAAAATATAATACGAGAAATAAAAACTCTGCATTGTTGTTCCTCAGCTTGCTCATATTGAGCAGTTATAATAGAAATTCTGTCAGGAATGCTAAAAATTAAGTAAGACTTGCATTTATGCTTCTGCCAAACACTTTGTAATAGCTGTCCTGTGCTAAGTATCATCTAAAATATGCCAGTATAGTAAAAAAGTGCGTTTGTTTTTTTTTATATATATATATATCTTCTTGTGTCACGTTGTCTATACCGCATTTCTATTCTGTTTTTTTTTATCTACTATAAATGTATTATATTTAAATAAGCAAGCAACATTGTAGGTAGTAATTATGTTTTGTGTGTAAAGAATCATATATACTCGTTTTTTTTAAGTTATTCACAAGAAGAATATATTATTTTGTTATTTACTAAAGTGGAATATTTTAGATGAAGTGTTATTTTTTATTTCATATATAAGTTATATTGATTGTATTATAATATAGTATATACCACAGGCTGTTTACTGTATACCTAATTTAAATAAATATGCAATATGGACAATTTTATAATTCTTGTATAATTCATTATTTTTTCTTTCGATACATTCTTTTAGAAAACTTTTTGCACTTAACTAAGTTGAGATGCCATCAAAAAATGTTCAATAAATATTATTTAAACCGATTTTTATTTTATTATTTATATTGTTTGTATTTCATTAAATTCGAACAGAAATATATTGCAGTACCAACTTGCATTATTTTTAATTTAACTTCTTATTGTTATATTTGAAAGATTTATTTTAACATTTGAATAAAATTATTAATCATAGTATAAAATTCATCAATATGCATCAATAATGAAGCTATGAAAAATTATTTCATTAAAATTAACTTAATATTAATTAAACATTGAAAAAAAAATTCTCAACAATTTTCAGAAAGTGAACTTTATCAAAATAACTAAAGAAATATGATGATAGATATGTGCAATTTTGTCAAATCAATTTAAATTTATAGTATTCAACCCCCTGAACTTCAACAAATATCAAATTGTAAGAACAATGCAAAATAAACGGACGAAGAGATGACACGAAGGGTCACTTCTGGTTTTCAGCGGATTGCGTGGACGAGTATGACTTCCTGGCAATACTGTCAATTTACAGAAATGGGGTGCCTGCAGTCATATTGTTTCAACGTTGTCAAAATAATGACTAGAAAAATAGAGCCATATGTTTAAAATAAAAAAGCTGAAGGTGGCTGCGGAAATTTATAACACAGTGTATATTTGCAAATAATTTCAAATTGCAAAATCTCATTTTCCTATCTGGTAGTTTTCGTACTAAATTCCGCCGACACACTAATGGCGCATCTGGTATGAGAGGGGGAAAAGGGTATATTTACTTTTGATGCACGAAACCGCCCACATTTAATTTCCAATAAAGAATAGAGTAATATCTAATCTGAGTAAATAGACCTTTATTTTTAACTAATGATGATAAAAAATAACACAGAGTTGCCATCGATTATTTTTATTTATTTTAATAAGGTAAAGTCAGGTAAGTGTGCTAGCTTGGCTACATTTATTTTTAAAATTGAAATGCTGACGTCCTCTTGTTATAATACTAATGTACTAAACTTCATACTAGTTTTACCAATAAAAGTCCGCATCTCATAACGTGTAATAACTTGAATATATTAAAAAGGCATCAATTTAGTATTACACTCTTGGCCGAACTAAAGGCTATTGATATATAAAATGCGGAACGGTTACACACTTGCCCCATTTTGCTGGGTAAGTGTGTAGTATTGACAGAGTTTAAATTTTGTTTTTTTTCTCTAGTAAATCGTTGATAATTATAAGCAGCGTATCTATTGAAGGCTTTTACTGGGCATATATAACGTACTTCTATGTATAAAATTTATCAAAATGTCTTATTATGTGAACAGTGTTACATTTTCTTCACACTAGGCAATTTTTACTACACACTTACCTGACTTTACCTTATGTCGTTTTTAATAATTTTAAACAGAAAATGTAAGATTACATCGAAATTGTAAATTTACATTGATGATAAGAAACATAGAAGAAGCACATAAATTCGCAAAATTTGAAAAAAAAAACAGAAAAAGCATTTGTTCCTGGAAAAATATAATTTTAACTCAATCACATCCACGAAAAATACGAAATACGCAATATTTCTTGTAGAGCTGCGAACTGGCCGGGCCGAAAAATTCCAGACGCGGGCCTGCCAATTTTTTTATTATGGTACGGCCCGCCAAATTAATTTGTGACATTTTATAGCATCTGACTAGTATATGTCCGCTTGATACGAAACAAGTTTAAAATAAATAATTGAAATCAATTTGTCTGTTCACATTATAGAAGATAGCAGAGCAGCTTGCACAATGCAGATAGTAAATTGTATAATGAGACCCTGAATTATAAACGTTAACTTGTCAGGGATAACGTTTGAGAAAAAAAATATTGAAATAAAGGTATGTGTGAGATCTCACTAATTTTATTTTACGAAGATAGAAGACTGAAAATTACAGTTTTTAGTGCAAAAAAAAATATTTCTGTATGAAATTATTCACCGAAAAATATATTTGACTTTTTAGTTTTTAACGTTATTTTGGCCAAATGAATTTTGTATCTGTTCACTGTTATTCCTTAATCAAACGCACTTCGATGCTCCTTCTAAAAGTCGTGATTCGAAGTTGCGTGGTATTCAAAAGCAAATATGTATTTTAATTTTACAATAGAGGCTACGAGTTGATTTAATTCATGGTTGTTGTTGAGATGTTAATCGAATAAAATTTGATATAAGCGACAGTAACTTTATTGATTTTACATCGATCGCTTCACTTGCAACATAACTTAACAACTTAACAATGTATCTATGTAGGTACTACGTGCTAACAACGAACGAGAGCAAACTAAAACAGTGCAACTGCGCATTGCGCACTTAGGGTGATAAGTGGGTTGCATACCCCTAGGCGCTAAAAACTCTAATTGTTTCATTAACTTCACAACATACTCCCCCCCTTGGACAATTTTAAAATTGTTCAAGATATTCAAAATACAATAATTCAAATGTGTATGTTTTCGTTTTCAATCGGCAACGGACAAATCTTTGTGACCGGGCGTTTGATGAGACCTCTTGTAGTCCTCAAGGATACTACTCGAACCACTCCGTCGTCACCAGGATGTGTCTTGATAATTCGTCCCATTGCCCATTTGCAGGGAGGTTGGTTGTCGTCTTTGATGACCACTAATGTGCCAATGGTCATGGATGACGAAGGAAATTTCCATTTACTTCGTTGTTGTAAATGATGCAAGTATTCTCTTGACCATCTTGTCCAAAATCTTTGATGTAATTGTTGAAGTAGTTCGAATCTCTTCAAACGGTTCATCGGAATGTCTCTCAACTTCGCTTCTGGTAGTCCAATTAATGATCTTCCTACTAGGAAGTGTGCAGGAGTAAGGGGTGCGAAATCATTAGGATCCGTGGATAATGGAACCAGAGGTCGGGAATTCAAAGTACATTCAATTTGCGCAAGAACAGTAATGAACTCTTCAAACGTTAAATGTGTGTTATTTATGACCTTATACAAGTGCCTTTTAATACCTCTTACACCAGACTCCCATAAACCCCCAAAATGAGGTGCGTGTGGCGGAATAAAATTCCACTGAATGCCTTCACGTGTACAGGCGTTTGAAATGTCTGAATTTGCAGACTTAAAAAACTGTTTTAATTGGTTGTTAGTACCAACAAAGTTGGTGCCATTATCAGACCACATGGTAGAAGGAGTGCCTCGTCTGGATATAAATCGCCGAAAACATGCTATAAATGTATCCGTAGACAAACTACTGATTAGTTCAATATGCATTGCTTTTGTTGATAAGCATATAAATATGCAAATCCACGCCTTTGACAATTTTGACCGCGGTCCCTTTCGATCTTTTAACAAGAATGGACCAGCTAATCGACCACCTGTGTTATCGAATACATAATGGTGTGATGCGCTCTTTGGTAAGTTGCCCATGATGGGAAACTGAACCTTAGACTTAAATTAAAACATTTTATGCATTTTCGAATATATGTGCTTAGCTGTTTGATAACCGGATGTGGCCAAAATTGTTGTCTTACATGACTCAATAATTGATGTGGTCCAGTGTGTAGTAATCGTTTATGTTCTTCTTCTAAAATCAATCGTGTTAAATGATGCTTTCCACTTAAAAGTAAGGGATGATTACTGTCGTAAGGTAAACCTGAATTTACTAGTCGACCACCTACACGTAAGAGTCCATCTTCGTCTAGAAATGGTGATAGTGATGATAAATTATTTCGTAATTTGCGTTTTGAATTTGTTTCCATGTCGATAATTTCTTGTGTGAACGATTCTTTCTGAGCCCACCTCACAAGCGCCTTTACTGCATCGTGCAACTCCGATGTGTCTAGACAGCCAATCTTTCTCTGAGATTTGGGTGTTTTCAGATTCCTTGTGAATCGAATACAATATGCTATTGTACGCTTTAATCGATTATAACTGGAGTAATTTCGAAATGGGAATAATTCTTGGTTGATATTGATAAATGATGCATAATTTTTCTTTAGCTCCGGTACCCTTTTCAGGTAAGTCATTTTTTGTTAGAAAAGGCCATTCGTCCTTGGGTAAAGATAAGAATGGAGCGCCTTTCCACCATAATTGTGTGGTAAGTAGAGTTTGAATTATGAACCTCGCGATTGCAAGTATCAGCTGATTCATTGCTGATGACACATGGTGCCACTTGTTCGGATCGGTAAGTTCTTGTATTTTTGCAACTCGGTTACTTACAAATGTGTGTAAATGCCTTGCGTCTTTCCTTAACCATGCCAGGACGATTCTCGAGTCTGACCAAAAGGATACTTCATGTTTAACGGTAAGTATTTTTGACACCTTTGTCATGAGTTCTGCTAGAAGTACCGCACTTAGTAACTCCAACCTGGGTATGGTAAGTACTTTCAGCGGAGCCACCTTCGTCTTTGAGCATAATAGTTTCAACCGTGACGTTTTTAGCTTCGTCGTCCGTGCAAACGTGCATAAATACAACATGCGTGTATGCCTGTTGTGATGCGTCGCAAAAGCCAACTAGTTCAATTGACGTAGAGTTTGGTATTAAGGCTTGACGAGGAATGATTATTTTCTTCAAATGTTGCAAATCATTGAACCATGCGAACCAATCCCGAGAAAATTCTGCGGGAATTGGATTGTCCCAATCTAATTTGCATGACCATAGCTTCTGTATCATGATCTTAATTGTTATAACGTATGGGCTTATGAGTCCTAATGGATCGAAAATCTTAGAAGCACATGATAGTATATATCGTTTTGTAATATCTTGTGAAGGTGAAATGCAAAGTGATTTGTAAGTTAGAGCATCTAATTGACTATTCCAGTGAATCCCTAACGTTTTAATAGAGTCATGACCTAATGGAAGTTCGCTTAAGGGTTCACCATTGTGAATTAACTTAGCTGTGATAATCTTACTGTTTGAATGCCACTTCCGCAAATGAAAATGGTATTCTTCAAGAATGTTTGAAATTTGCTGACAAATGTCTATTGCATGTTCCTCTGAATTGAAACCAGTGATGAGGTCATCTACATAGAAGTCATTTAATATTGTATGTGCTGCTTCAGGATATTCATGTTGATTATCAAGAGCTGCTTGTTGGAGACATTTGATTGCTAAATATGGAGCTGAACTAGTGCCGTATGTGACGGTATTTAATGTGTACTCCTGGGGTTGTTCGTCATTATGATTTCGCCATAATATTCTTTGCAATTGCCTATCATCAGGATGCACCCATATTTGGCGGTACATTTTTGCCACATCTGCTGTTACCAAGAAACGATATTGCCTGATACGCATGATTATATGAAATAGATCATTCAAAGTTGCAGGACCGGTATATTGTAGATCATTCAGAGACCATCCACTATCAGATCTGGAAGAACCATCGAATACCACCCGAAGTTTGGTTGTGGTACTTTCATCCTTTAATACACAGTGGTGCGGTAAATAGAATGGCGTTGCGCTATTGTCTTCTGGCGATACTAACGACATATGACCTAAATCGTAGTATTCTTGTAAAAATGAAGCATATTGTGCTCTTAAATTTGGCGTAGAATGTAGTCTCTTCTCTAATTTCGACAATCGATTTAATGCTTGATCTCGTGAGTTCCCGAGCAATGTTGGAGGATATTTAAGTGGAATCTTCACCATAAACTTACCATCTGCAGTTTGTGTTAAATTTGAATTGAAATGTTGCTCGCAGTATTCGTCATCAGAACTTTGTTTGTTGTCCATGCATACTTCTTCGAGTTCCCAGAATTGCTTGATATCTTGATGCAAGGTGTTGCTTGTAGTGAAATTACACACGGCTGTTGCAGTTGACTGCTTTAAAGAACCACATACGATCCAACCGAAAGCAGTGTTCCTTAGAGTTGGGAGGCCTTTGGTAATTTGTAAGTTTGATCGAAAATCACATGCCAGAATATATCTGCGCCGAGCAGTATATCTATTTCGCTGGACTGATTGAACTGTGGATCAGCCAATAGTAGATCTGAAGGAATTTCCCATGAATCTATGTTTATTGTTTGATTAGGCAAATTGTCTGCGATTTTTGCTAGTAATGTAGCATGAAATTGTTGATTTTGAACTTCCGTTCATTGCAGAAAATTGTAACTTCGCATTTTTGAGTTAAATTCGAAGTCATTTTATTGATACCTGTGATAGAATATATCTGTGAAATACCTTTTTATTTAATTGTTTACAAGTCGTGTGAAATGAAATTAACTTGAGATCCGCTGTCAAGTAATGCGCGAGCTGACCTTGTATTACCTGATGAATTGCTTGTATTTATCATTGCTGTGTGATAACAATACAAGTTTTATTGACACCGAGGGCAGAAAATGATACTTGAGAGGTCGATATTGTGGTTTTTCTTCTTGTTTTGTTTCAACTTGTTTTTTCAAAATGTAACAATGTATTATGTCTAAACTTGCATTTTTTACATGTACCAGATCGACATGTTTTGGCATCATGACCGCGACATAAACAGTTCTTGCATAGTTTTAATTCTAAAACCTTGTTTAAACGATCATTGACTGGTAATTTTAAAAATTCCGCGCAATGGTAAATAGTGTGAGCATCCTTACAGTAATTACACGATAAACTTGTCGAAGCTACCATAGAAACTTTTTTGTGAGTGAAATTTTTGTCTTTTTGTTCTTTACCTTTCGCTTTGCTCTCAAAACTTTCCAATGCATCTGCGCGACCAATCAGAAAGTCGACAAATTCTTGAAAAGTAGACAAATCTGTTTTAAAATGATCCCATTCTCTGAGTGTCACCCTGTCTAATTTAGTACTAATAACATATATTAATATCTGATCCCAATATTCTGTAGATTGTTTGAGACTCTTTAATGCATAAATGTGTTCCGAAACTGTATCAACAATTCCCCTTAAACTCGTAGCATTTTCTTTGGTTATGGTTTCCAACTCAAATATGGCCTTAATGTGACTATGAATTAGTAATTGTGATTTATTGTACCGTTTGTGTAATAATTCCCATGCCTTTTCATAATTGGTGTCGCAAAATTCTAACGATTGTATGATTTTTAAAACTTCTTTGCCTAAAGATGCACGTAAATAGTGAAATTTTTGAATATTGCTTATTTGGGAATTTTCATGAATGAGAGATGTGAACGTGTCTTTGAATTCTAACCATTTTGTGTAGTCACCATTAAATTTGGGTAATTCGATTGTAGGTAATTTTACTTGACCTGTACTGCTATTAAAAGGTGTTATATTTGACATTACTGTATTAGGTAGAGTTGTATTAGTAGAATTAATGCTATTATCAACGAATGTGTCACGTGTTGTGTTTGGCGGGTTTACAATTGTAACTGCCAGCGCTTGAGCTGTTAAAAATGTGTCTGTTATCTCATCTCTGTATTTTGCGTGTTCCGCTAATTCTTCATCTGAGCACAACGTCTCGATGATTTGCTGAATGCTTTCGAACTCATCTAATATGTGACTGACGTTACCTAACCTAATTTCCAATTCTTTAAGTTGAGCAACGCTTCTATCTGTTAATTGTGAGATAGATTCAACATACTTGACAAAATTCGTTACGCGTATGTTTTTTACACCAGCTCTTGCGCACGTTAATTTTGATATCTTCCATTGCAATCGGTAAATGGCAAATGTATAAGGTATCTCAGAATAATCGTATTCAAATCGAACCACTTACATGCATGAAGACAATAGAAATGAAAAAACAACAAATTCTTACAAAAATTGAACGTAAATGAATGGTATGAATGTGGAATAGAACATGGATTGACTTACAGGTTATCGTAGGTTCTGCGTAATCTTTTCCTTCTTCTTGTCGTAAGGATCCGGCTCGAAGGACCAGAATAATGTTGTTGAGATGTTAATCGAATAAAATTTGATATAAGCGACAGTAACTTTATTGATTTTACATCGATCGCTTCACTTGCAACATAACTTAACAACTTAACAATGTATCTATGTAGGTACTACGTGCTAACAACGAACGAGAGCAAACTAAAACAGTGCAACTGCGCATTGCGCACTTAGGGTGATAAGTGGGTTGCATACCCCTAGGCGCTAAAAACTCTAATTGTTTCATTAACTTCACAACAATGGTGTTTACAATTTTAAGGACGAAGCTGGTATTTTATTGAAAGTTTGTATTTTAAAATATGTCTTCTTATCGGAACTTGTTTATCTTACTTAATTTTATAGTCTAATATCAACTTTAGTTTTTTTATTTCAATTGTAAATATAAAGCAATTTCACGGCAAAAATACGTACTGTGTGGTTGTATGATGCGAGCGCATCATAGGAAGTCCGAACGCTATGCACAAGCAATGTAACAATTCGCCAGCACTAGTTGCTACAACTATTATAGATATTTGCAACTGCACATGAAAATCATAACACTAAGTTAAAATAGTTTTCCTGTAGGAAGAAGATAACCTCTCCTTCTACAGAAAAAGTACTGGTTATCCTTTTGGAAGGACGACCGGTGAAGCAAACAAAGAAACGGATCAGCCCCAGCCAAGCTAACAAAGAAACGGGGCCAGATGATTGCCAAAATGCGCACCTCTAATTGCTTGCGTATGCTTTCTCTATTTAAGTAGTGCAACTGTGATAGTTTTACTCGGTATATTACAAGTTCTGTATAATCCGAGCACCACATAATGGGGAAGCCGCGACATTGATTGCTTGAAAACCGCACTATTGCAAATCAAGATCACAGATTTAAGGAGCATGCCATATACCTGACCGTATTGCGAATAACGCGCAATAACGGGGTATTACTGTTTAAAAATAAAATACATAGACCGTTGCTGGCATTCAGGAAATTTCAACGTTGAGATGTTAAATTTCTTTGAACGTACAAAAATAATGTAATTTTTACAACCCTTTCTTCAAGCGGTTAGCTGGAGCGCATAATTTATGTGGTGCAATGCTTTACCCAAACGTAAACAAATAATAATAATAGTATATTTATTAGCAGTAAACACGTGAACACGTAATAACAAACATTTATTACCAAAATAATTCTAGTGCCAAAAAGACCCAAATCGCCCTGCTTTAAAATAGCAGTTGGCGTTCTTCCTTTAGCCCATATTGTAAGATAATTAAATAGAACAAAATATATATATATAAATGTGAAAGAAAAAAATAACAATACACAATACAAAAACTATAACCGAGTAGTGAGACAACCTATATTCCATATTCCATATTCATGTAGAAACTAATTTAACAAAATACAGCAATTACAAATTATTGTAAAGTTGCTGTTTAAGTTGATGTCTAATACGGGAGATGGGCATATTCATACTTATAGGTGGTAGAACATAACTATTTAGGACTTTAACCACTTTGTAGGAAAAGCTACGCTTGAAAATCTCATTTCTATGCCTTGGAATTGACAAAAGGTAACTATGGCGGGTATTCCTGGCATGCGACTAGCATCTGAACTAGTGATGGGGCAATCGGATCCAAAAAGTATTCAATAAACGTAAACGGATATGTAGTCACTACGCTAAGAAAAATCGGAACTTTTTCTTAACGATTCTGATTCTTTTGCTCAACGATTCAAATATCGGTTCATACAGATACCGATTCTTTTTAGTCGATAACGAAAAAGAATCGTTAAGCAAAATGTAGTCGATAAGAAAAAGAATCGTTAAGCAAAATGTAGCCGATAAGGAAAAATATTCGTTAAGCATCACATAGTCGAGCCGATGTATGTATATGTAGACCCCGAGGCCGAGGCGAGCATATTTGCGGCATATTTCCTTTGATTTTTTTGCGATTTCTTTATACGCTAGCTGCATAATATTGTATAGAATTGTCTTAATCACACACATACGTTATTTAGTGGACTAGAATTACATTATCATTGGTTTAATATGATTTAGGTAAATTTTAGTGGTGATGCATTTGCATAATAAATACAAGTATTTTTTTTGTTTAGTTACGAAATACATAATAAAATAATCAAAGTAATATTAATGTATGCTAATAAAATTTTCTGTTTAGTCTGTTAAAGAAAGTAACATAAAAATGAAAAAAAAAAAAACTGAGATTTGGGAATTTCTGTTTTCTGCTTCATAAATAAGGATAAAGGATAGTTGCATTTACACCTAACATCCTTTTTTTTTCTTTTATAAGTGATGGCTTAATCAGGTTGATAAACTGTGTAGTTTATAATGTGTATTTATTATGAAAAGCAATTAGTGGAGTCCTGTATTTACAAACCCAGTTCCTTTTTAAGACATTTGCTTTTTTCATTGAAATTACACCGCTTTGGATAATAAAGAAAAAATAAAACAAACAAAAAAGTGTTATCGTAATTTCCTATAATGTGAAATATCAAACAAAAACGCCGAACAAAACATCGAAGTCTTTACTATAAAAGAGTATATACATATCGGTATCTGTATGAACCGATATTTGAATCGTTTAGCAAAAGAATCAGAATCGTGAATAAAGGTTCCGATTTTTCTTAGCGTAGTGACTGCATATTCGTTTACGCTTATTGAATACTTTTTGGATCCGATTGCCCCATCACTAATCTGAACCACATTTATTATATAGATATGTTGGTCTTTTATGCCTCACGATCTTTACATATGATATTGCCGAGTGTAGCATCCTCAGGTTAGTCATAATGAGTCATATTCAGTGTTTCAGTGTCCCTCAACATCCCGGAAACTCCCCTCCTACCCTGCATTCTGTGGACAAAGCGCGTGCAGTAGTGATGTAACAAATATTCGCATTGGCGAATATTCGCATGTTTTTGAATATTCGCATTTTTTTGAATATTCGCATTCGCAATAAATGTGCGAATATTGCGAATAAAAAGTTACCTGTTAAAATGGATCATTTGGAAGAAAAAAAATAATATTTAAATTGATCGAGATCCTAAAACAACCTTTTGAGCACAAATTTGCAGTTTAATTGGTTTAGAAGAACCATGAATAACCTCAAAACTAAACTTGAAGTGAGAAGAATAATACGAAAAAAGTCGAAACGATTCGGTTGTACTTGTCTAGTTTCACTGCGGTGATGGAGAAATTTAATTCTCTGCGTGTGCGTATAAGCGCTTGATGCAAGTGTTCGTATAGTTGTAAATTGAGAGCTAATAGATGGCGCTAGCAAAGTTAAAAAGCATTCGCAAATATCTGCGCACATATTCGCATTCGCGAATGTGTAAAATGTGTGAATGTGTAAAAACATATATTGGTTCGGAAAACGTGCACCGTTTAATAGGCACATAAACTTATGCATACAAACTCGCCATAGTCCAGCTCTCCATAGCTAATTTGCTATACCTATACGACATACGCATAAACTATGTTGATTTTAATTTCTAGTTATACGATTAAATGCATTTAAAAATGGCTTTCGTTTTACTTTTACTAAATATTTTAAAGTTTAATTAAAAACTTTATTGTGTTCCAGTTGCCTATTATAGAAACAAAGTTGTAAAACTTCCAATATGTTTGTGTATAGTCTAAATTTCTAAATGCTAACACTCACCGAAATAAGTTGGTGTAGTAGTTGTTCCTGGGTTAACCCGATATAGCATATCATTTCCATCTTATACCCCTAATAAGCAAATTTAAATTTTCCGCAATTATTTTTAACAGCTTGAACTGGGTATTTAAGAGTCCTGTGACCGAACTTTAAAGAACCCATAGTAACATTTGATCAGGCCTTTACCACTCAGTAAGGTTATTTCAATTAAATAAATCAACGTGAATAATACACGAACAATTTAACAAACAAAATATTATAAAAACGAATATATTGCAAAACGATGGACAAACTATTTTTTTTCCAATTTTGTTGTTATTAACAGTTTTTGTTACTTTTCATTTACAAATGGGAGCAACAAAACTGTGAACGCACCTTAAATAATGCAGGTTTTAAATTCTTTGTAGCCAATCAAAAGTTCACATAAGGAAGACCAATAAACTCAGTTGATTAGCGTGATTAATTGGTCAGTATTTCAAATTCAGTAGACAACGGTTACAAATTTGTTTCACTCTACATACATAGAAACTGTAAAGCAGTTTCGTGCAGCAACAAAATATTTTGGCGGTTGTATCTTTGTATGTTGCAAAATGGCTACACCTAGAAATGGCAAATCAAATACTTCGAAACCATATCCCAAATTATCAACAGAAAGTGTTGTAGCTACCAGCACACCAATACGAAGCAATTTTGTACACGAAGACATAGATTTATCCAGCAATGTTACAGCTACGAATAGCATAGAAGAACACTCAAACATTTCGGAAGATGTACCAACAGTAACTGATGTCAATGATTTATCTAGTGCAAGCAGCTCAAGTAGTAACGTGAGCAGAGAAGGTAAATGTTAATATTGTTATTACATTATACCTTTTTCCTGTTTCAATACTATCCACAGAAATAAAACTGAGAAAGAGACGTGTTGCTAATGTTGGACGAGATTGGAATCATTTCAAACCTCGGGACTCTAAGTCTCTATATCATTGCGTATTATTTGAAACTGGTTTTACGAAGGTACTGCCTAAATATAAATATATTTATGCACATCATAAATTATATATGTCTATAGGATTTGGCTAAACACTGGCTAAATTTTTGGAAGGAGAATGCATCAGATTGTACGGCTTTTATGTTACAATTCTTTCTCGATGTAGCAGGATTTCAAAATTATAATATTATGGATATCTATGGTACATCACAATTTAACAAACAAAATATTTTAAAAGCTCTTGAGGATAATTGCCCATTGCTCTTATTGGTAATATTCATACAAATATTAATTTGATTGTAATTAAAACATTCATAATGTTTGTAGGATTACACATATTTGTTAAGTACTAATTCAGAATGGAGCAAAAGTGCTAAAGAAAAAATATACCTATTTCTTCAGGAAGTTATTATTTGTGCAGACAAGAAACAGGAATGTAGTTTTTCCATGTTTAATGAATTATTTAAATTTATGAAAATTGTATCTCATTCAAAAATCCGAGCGCTAAAACACACTAGTGTTGTATTTGGTGAGTTTTTTGTATTTGTTGAATTTTTATGAATGTTTACAACTTTTTTTGTTTATGCAAAGCACTTCAGTTCCTCATATCACTATCAAAATTACATGCAAACTGTAAAAATGAACTTGAAGGCTATTCTAAAAATCAAAATCTGGCAACAATAGATATAAAAAATATGAAGAACTTACAGATGAAACAAGACACATTAAAAAAATTTTTAATGTGTGCATTTGGTGTTGTGTCTGATAGTTAGTGAGTGTATAATGTTTACATATAAAATGCAAATTCCTAACAATCACATTAAAACTTTCATTTTCAGCCATTATCAGGAAACAGAATTGAAAGATATGCGCCGAGAATGTTTGAGTTGTTTATACAAGGTGGTTCATCACAACCCAAACTTTTTTTTCGAAGTTAATGCAATCGACATTGTCACAAACTTATTATCAGATTCAGTAAGTTAAATTTTGAAATATCTAATTGTAAGTACATGAAATGCTTTCAGAGTGGAGAGATACGTGCGGCTAGCCTTAATGTTTTGAAAAAATTATTAAAAAGTAAGAAATTTTATCAATATCTCCAAAGGAAGACAGATATTTTTCCTCAAATATATAGTGGCAGGCTAGATGTAGATTATACTGTAGCTATCGCAGCTGTGGATGTCTTCACGGCATCCTTAAAATTGTAAGTTTTATATAATAATTATAAATAATATCAAAGCACGGACAAATAGTTTAGCAGTGTCATGAAAATTCATTTCGCTGAGTTGCAAACACTCTAATGCCTATTTACACCGACAGATTAATTTAATTTTATATGAATGGCGCTTTGAAGGTGATATTTCGTATTTAATATATATATATATAGGAATATCGTATCTAGGCGCCACTTAAAATTAAAGCAAGCTTAACGCGTTGGTATAAACGCGCATAATTGTTGTTTCGGTTGCGCGATTGTGTTATTTCTTGAGTTAATTCAATTACATAGTAATCCTTCAGTTAGTTTCAACGTTTTTCAGAGATATATTTTAGATTTATTTAGTAATCTGTTGCTTTCTTCCAAACATTGTACAATTAAAAATATTATTTTCCATTGTCACAATTTTTTTTTTTTCGATTTTAAAATGTTTGTTCACATTTGTTATTTTTTAAAATAAAAAAAAGAAAATAAAAAGAAAAGTGTATTAAAAATTTGACTCAATTAAAAATAATATTTTTAATTATATAATGTTTGGAAGAACTCAATGAATTACTAAATAAACGTAAAATATACCTTTGAAAAAGACGGAACTCCGTTGAAACGCCAGGATTACTATGTAATTGAATTAATAGAAATTAAAACATGGCCACTAGTCTCAAGAGTTTTTTTTAAAATTATAACCTTGTTTGGCCAAAAAAGGAATGTTAATATATTTCTTTGTTGCTTTTCTATTGGAGAAGAATTTTAGCTTAACTTTTAAAGCATGAAATGAAGCATTTATTTAACAAATTTGGGAATGTCTTCACTTTAAGTGTCCATAACAACGCACTTTGTTTGTAATGTTTATTCCGAAAATATTTGTTCCGATCTATAACGCAAAAATTTTGAGTGTTTATTGTGCATATGTGTTGCTAAAAAACATCAATACTATAGTGAACGTACATACATCACAACTAAAATTTTATGAGCATATCTGTGCATCTTTGCGTTTCTCTTTGACGCAACTCTCGTATTGTTTTTAGATACTCTTAGAACATTTTAACGCAAAACAAATGTTGTTCATTTCATTCTTATTTAATGGGATGGTGATGATTTCTATTGAATGGAATAAACAACATTTGTTTTGCATTTGAATATGTTTATCCATTCAAGTAAAAAACATCCAACTCCTACAACAGGTTGTAGGCCTATAGGTTTCTTTCGATTGTCGAATATCAGGGCGTCCACAATAAAGTAACTTTATTGCGGTCATTCTCAAATACATTCCCAAGCCAGTCTTGATTGTGCCTGGTTGTCTTTTGCAATATAAATCCGCTTATTTGTATAAGCCCTCTGATTGATTTTTGTTGCGCAATGCAATATTACGTGTGCCTCTGCTTGAAAGACCGTGGAAGGGTGATCATTCTATTTTTCACCTTACTGTAAATGCCAGCTCCAGTTCCGTTTTTGGTTTTTTACTGTTTGTAAACCATATCAATTCTCTGAACCTGTATCTGTAGTTAAATTAATTCCATCTTACCCGATCTGTGAGTTTCATCTAAAAATTTCTGTTAAACCTCGTTGAACATCGTGGTGTCGTATCCGACACCAGTTCGTGTATCATATATGTGACAGCAAACCACGGTGTTGAAGTAACAATAAGGTTAAAAAGGTATGTCCTAAATTTTTTGTCTGATCTCACTCGCTAAAAGGTTGTCTTCCACATGATGGACAACATTATCGTACCAATCCTACATATCTGCCTACTCCATTATTATTCATTCATCACCTATGATTCGACCGTTGTTTAGGGAATGAGACGAAATGTAGTGAGCCCAACTCGCACAGTTTCGTTTTTTCGTTCGCTTAGCGTTCATGACTCGACGTATTTCGTTTACTTGCCGATCAAACATCCTAGATAGTAATACACGTTCCGACATTGTGATATTAATATTGTGTTACTGCAGCACCTGTTCTCAATTTTTGATTTGGGTTTTCCGTTTGCGCCGGCAGATGGCGCCACCTCTTTAGAGCGGAGATCACGAAACTGCTCATAGAGGGCGCTATTGTTTGCCGCGTCAATTCGTAACGGGAATTTTTGGGTCAGAATACACCCGAAAATCGAAGAGAGCTTTAGGCTACTCCCGAACCAAGCACGTCAAATATAAACGCGCGCGGGCGAGGGCGAGTAAATTTTCAACTGTCGGAAGCGCACAGCGAAACTTGAAGCGATAATTACGTGAAAATAAATAGTAGCATTTAAGTGGATTAGTTTAATAAGTGTTTTTAGTAGAGCCTAGTTATTTACTCATTAGTGTTAATTTATTTTAATTAGACCTTAAGTGTAGAAAAAATACTTTTTGCAATTGGTGTCAGATGTGGATAGTTGGAGGTTTGGCGATATTTTAGTGGACGTAAATTTTAGTGAAGTACAATAAATTGTAACGACATAGACAACGGTGACAAAAGGGTGTAAATTAATGGATTTAAAAGTGGCCGATCTCAAACAGAAAATTCTGAAAATCTAGAAAGCATGGCAGAAAAAAAATAAAGAAAACTCAAGAAATATGAATGAAAATTTTCTAGAGATTGCAGACAAACTCCTAGAAAATTCCATGATCGTGTATCAAAAAATCAAAGATTAGGAGAAAAACTGACTGAAAAGATAAACGAAAAATCCGAAATAACGGAAGAATTAGAGGGACGTGTGAAACTTCTAGAAGACAAATTCCATTGTCAGGTCAAGTTCCGGCATTGCACATAACATTTCCCGACTTCCGGAAAATTAGAACTTGCTGACAAGGCCGATCTGAGTTGCCGACCTTTGATGGGAAAATGCCATTGGGGACTATTTGACATTAGTCGAAACCACCGCTACGATATATGGCTGGACTGAAACTACCGAGGCAGCAATGTCATCTTTGGCTCTGCGCGGCGATATAGTGAAAATTCTCCAAGCCATTCCCTTATCGGAGGGGCAGAACTATCAAAAGCTTAAACATCTGGATATGTGCTTCAGCAAGAAACATCTAGAACAAGTGTATCGCCAACAGTTGAAGAACCGTTGCCAGAGGCCAAACGCGAGCCTATAAGAATTTGAAGCCAACATAGTTCGTTTGGTAAAAAGTGCACATCCAACAGTACCGAACGATGTGTGTGAGCTTAGCGGTGGAAAAATGCTTGGATAGACTATCCACAAATTTTCCCGTTTTTGCCAGCGAAACGACAGATATAAAAGGTCAATACCTACGGTGTGGAATAAAAGTTTAGAAACGCCCAACTTCCTCTTCAAAGGCTGGTCAGAAAAACACACAAAACTTAGGATCTACCTATTTTAGGTTGCAAAGATTCCAGATTTGATATGTGCAATGTTGTCAAATTCGCAGCTTTTCTGATAGCGTCATTCACTTTGATTTTTTAAATGCAACACCCTGTATACTATCCCTCAATTTGAGTTCAACCATATGTGACTCGTCCATGTGCGAGGTCCGATGTAGTGAGAAAGATGTTACCATATTGCAAATTATTATTCAACAAAATTTTAACGTACTAATTGAAGCATTACTACATTGTTAAGGTAATGTCTACTTATGTGTTCAAAATATGCTTTGTTAGTGATTTGACTATCAATTGATGGTAGGACGCATAGTAGACGCAATTTCTCCATGATTCTCTAGAAATCAATTGAGCTTTTCACCAAAAAAAAAAAAGTTTTGAGGATTGAAATCGGGTTAAGTTGGAGGGCATTCAATACTACCTCGTCTACCAATCCACTGTATGGGAAAAACATATCTAAACGATGCCGAATATTTACATTAAAATGAGCTGGAGCTCCACCTTGCTAAAACCATATCTGTAGTATAATGTAATGGCTACAAAAAAAAAATACTTATTAAAATATTATTATAACAAAAAGACACTTATTTTTCTAAAGCATTTTTTTTAATATGGCAACGCACACAAATAGCTATAATTAACATTTAGGTGACACACAATGCAAATTATACCATCTGAACACCTGCAAGTGATCGCTGACTAAAATAAAGAATAAAGGAAGGCATATACATATGTGAACAATCGTCTAGAAAGATGATGTCCTGTACGCTATGCGACAAAGACGCCACAACCTTTTCGGGAGATTTATATTCGCAGAATTTGTTTGCAGTTTTCCACCAAAGAATTAAATGTTCTGCGCTTCCTCTGGAACACAATGCAAATTTACGATTGGTACCAGGGCTACAGCAAGCACGATATTTCAGACAGGACTCAAACTTTCTATAACGATATCTGCATTTATACATACAAAGGGTCCCCCAGACTAATGATAAATAACAGAAAGCTATCTACGCAAAAGTAGCCGTATATTTGCTGTACTTTGATGATTTCTTTTTTTAAATATAATGTTATGTAGTTGACATTGTAACAATGAATACAAACCATTAACAATAATAAAACATAAAATACATAAGTATATGAAAATTAAAGATATGAATATTAAAAGCATACATACAGTCCTTGCCACAATATTGGAGTTACCCACAATTTTAGTAGTATAATAAAACAAGTTAGTACGCGTTACAAAAATTATACACAAAGTGTTATAAAGAATCCAAATAAGTGTTTTATTAAATTTATTGGTACCACCTCTTGCCTTCAGTACTTCATTGTCGGCATACTGTCTATATAAGCTTCACTAGTTTCTTTGAATTTTGAAATTATTGTGCCACGCATTTTCAATATTAATAATTAATTGCTTAGTTGAAGTATTTTTTATGGACATCTTTTATGTCAAAAAAGGCCCTATTTCAACTAATGCCTATTGACAGTGTTAAAAATGTATAAACATTTATATATTAAATTTGTATGTAAAATATCTGTTATTTTGACTAGTTTGTTACATAATTTACTTATCTACAATCACTATTGGGACACTTCTATAATAACTTGTTACTTGTCGCAAATTTGCTTATTTGTAATGCTTCCAGAAAAATAATAGCGGCGATTTAAATCGAAAAACGATAAAACCAGAAATTGAATCAACCCACATCTAACCTACTTTAAAATTTAAATAAGATATAAAATGTTCTTTGTATATCCATCTTTTTCAAAATGGGTACTCGCCGTCAATTAAAACTACCAAATCTAACGCTATTGTACAACCACAGCGCTACGAGAGAGTACAACGGACGCGTCTATCAACCATAGCGCCATGGTTACGTTACCCCGACAGAGCGTGGGAATTTAAAAAAAAATATTGTTGAGAAAACAGCAAAACGTAACAATTGCTGGAGTGAATTTTTCGTTTTGTTTTAACTTATTTTTTTATACATATTATGTACTGGTGTATGTATTTTATTTTTTTGCGTCTACATAAAAAGTATTTCTTGCCCCATTTTATTTTTTTACCAGGGCTCAGCCCTAGCCAGCCTCTCTCTGGCTACGGCTCCGATTTGGACTCGTAACTTATTTGTCTGCACAATAGTTGTTGATCTGATACATTTTAGAAAATATTTTATTTCGATCTAATAATTTGCAATTGATTTTTCGTTTTATGAATGGAAAAGCTAAGATCCACAGTTTTGTCGATATTATATATAGCATATTGTATATAATTTCAGATACAGAAAGCACCTTTCCAAAACTATTTTGAATAGTATATTTTTAATGGTGTATAACAAATCCTATCCTTTAGCAAGTGCTGCAGGTCGATTCCTTTATATGTATATCTCCCAGGTAGATGATGAAACTGATAAAATTAAGAAAATAATCAATTTCAGTAGGATGCCAAATGTAAATAAGTCTATAATTACGTTCTTGTAAAAATAATTCTAATAACATGTTAATTTAGATGGAGCATTTGTTACCTTTACTGGTAGAAGCTCTTATGGATTGCGCTTCGGAATTACATTCTTACAAAACTATTTTAAGACTACTTTTAACAGACATAGAATTGTCGTTTGAAGATAGATTAAAACTTCTCCAGATATTATGCGAAATTGTTATACAAACAATAACTGGAAGAGCTACTCTACTTCGCACTAAACACAGGAATGGTAATTTCATAATTTAATAAACAAACATATTTCGTTCACTTTATAGAAATTTTATTTAAAAAGAGTATTTTCCATAGGAACAATTAATAAAGAAGACAATGAAATAATAGCAAAATTGATATTCACAAAAACTGCTGACTTGCTTGAAATATATTTTGATGAAACAAATTGTGTTGCAAGCATATTAGAAATGTTATTAGCGTTCTCCTATCAAGATGGATCAACATCTCAGTATCGGACAGTATGTGTTTAAAAACTTGTTTTTTTCATATATACATTCATATAAGATCTCCTTTTCCAGAATATATTAAGGATTATGGAAATGCTGGCACAATATTTTATTGACATGAATGATTCAAAAATACTAGATATGATCAGCAAACTATTGTTTAAAATCTGCGATGACTACTGCCCATTAAAAGCAAGTGGAGTAGCAACAGTACAAATTATCTTCAAAGACTGTGAGGATAGATATAAACAATTTTTAAATGAGGATGTAGTTGCACAACCATCCCTTGAAAAGTGATTATTGCAACTACAAAATCTATTTAAATACCACAATATACCAATGATATTTAATGTTAAAAATGTAGAAGAACTTTTCGGATCTGTTACAAAATTAAATGAGAACGTATTGTCCTACAATTTGTTGTGCGGTTTTTATTGTAACGTGCAAACGTTTCGGAGTGCAGTGCAAGAAATTTTGCTAGATACAGAAGGGCCAGAACAGAATTTTGAGCAATTAAAACTAAAGTGCAATACATTCATAGAAACATATTTTAATTATATCCGAGTAAACAAATCGAGAGTAATTGCGGAAACGGTGAGGTCTTATATTTCGTTAGTTCTACTTTTAATTAATATTAATATTTTATTTATTTAATTAATATTTTCTATCATTATTTAGGCATGCGAATGTATTTGCGACTTTTATATTGCAATAGTAGATGAGGTGTATCAGCACAAATCCACATATCCTGCCATTATCTCACTGAAGACAGTGAAACTCTCTACAGAACAAAAGCAGTTATTGCTTAAATTTTTCAATAAGTACATATTTGATGCTTCAGGTATTTGTTTTTTTTTTTTTAATTATTGTTAATAAGTCTCTCGAAGTTTACTATCTAGTTCCAGAAACTAAAGGAAAAAAACTTTTGGTCAAATTTAGTAATTGCATTATGAAAAGCGCTTTACCGATTTATTTGCTGCCGGATATTTTTATTCATTATAATTCTTTTTACGACAAGTACGGAGAACTGTTTAATCATACGCTAAAAGAAGTAGCTGTACTTGATGCAAACGTAATTGGAGTGGTGGTTAGCACAACTATAATATTGGAATTTCAAAAGCTTACTGAAAGGCCAGAAGAAAATATTAGAGACGATTCTATATTCATAAAGGTATTAAAACCGTATACTTGCATAGTTATTTCTTTTCTCTTTAGAGATTATAATGCTGGCAGGAAACGAGTTGATGTAAAATATGTTTTATGTTTCAGAAATTAGCTCTGCAATTTGGCAAATTTCTATCAAAACAAGCTTTGGTAACATCTCTCCAATATGCCATTGACTTTGCACTTGAAGAGCAAAAGAATTTAATGCTTTTCCATTATCTGAGCCATTTTTGTCAAAAGTTGCCTCGAGACTCTAAGAGTTTTATGTAGGAATAAAATTTGCACTAAAAGAACAATCGAATAGTTGGAAATTATTACTTGCAGGTTAACCTACATCACTGAGGCTGCAAATTACGATGGATTTCAAGGAAATAGATATGTTATCGAATTTTTACGGTTCCTACAAGCAAATCCTCGTTTAAAAACTAACACCACACAAGGTAATATGTATAAAAAATATATCACTGTGCTTATGTTTATTTATTTTATTTGCGAATATAAGCCAGAAAGAAGCAAAAAGTGCATTTGCAAAAAAGCAAAGTAGGCAAATTTATGCCAACAAACAATCTGGATAATATACTTGCTTTTTACACCTTCGGTGAAATTGAACTATGATATTCTACCGCAAAATATTTTTATTACCTTTTTAGAAGTTACTAAATGTAGATCTATTGTATTCTAATAGATAAGTCACGGTAACTTTAATTTGGTAACCATCAATTTTCAAACTGAACTAGGCATGAACTAAAGGCCGCTTTACAGTTCGCATTTTTTTATTGCGTGCAATAAAAAAATTGCGGCCTTAACAATTAATAATTGAGCCATATAATAAAATTAAACTTGAGAATTATTTGAGCATCTTAACTAGGGTAGGAACCCTTTGTCGTTTCGACTATAAAATCAAGCGGCACTATCAATCCGCAAGAGGAGGGTAGAGGCAGGGGAAAAAAAGAGTAAGTTGCTTGTTCTGCCAAGATTAATGATGATCGTCAGTTTTGTAAGTGCGAGAGCGAAGTTTAAAATTTGGAAAACTATCCAAGTTAAGAATTATATGTTAAGCACTTTTATCCAAATGCACTTGTTTTAGGACGATCTAGAAGAAGACAATCGACATCTACCACGATGGCAACAGGGTCCAATGTTTCCTACCAATCAACTGGTGAATCTGAAGCTATGGATACTGAATAATTGGGCTTAGCATAGTAATTTCTGTTTTTATAATTTAATTTATATGAGCAACTAGGTTTCTAGTAAGTGAAATGTTATAAATTGTTTATTGTTTAAGTTTGTTTCAAATTTATCTGTAAAATATAAAATTTATATTTAATTTAATTAAATTTCAATAGCTTTCAATAAAAAATGGTTTAATTTTCTGTGTACTTATTTTTTATATAATTTGCAAAATATCCATACCTTGGAAAGTTACAGTAAAGCATATTTAACCTTAGATATGATAATATATACATATATATTAGTGATGTAACGAATATTCGCATGTTTTTGAATATTCGCATTCGCAATAAATATGCGAATATTGCGAATAAAAAAGTTACCTGTTAAAATGGATAATTTAGAGAAAAAAAAAACTAATATTCAAATCCATTGAAATCCTAAAATAACCGTTTGAGCACAAATTCGCAGTTTACATTAGACTAACCATCAATAACCTCAAAACTAAATTTGTTGTCAATTCAAATTTAGTTTTGAGGTTATTGATAATATAATAATAAGACGTAAAAAGTCGAAACGATTCGGTTGTGTAGAAATTTAATTCTCTGCGCGTGCTTAATGCAAGTGTTCGTATAATTGTAAACTGAAAACTAATAGATGACGCTAGTAAAGTTAATATTCGCATTCGCGAATGTCTAGTGCACATATTCGCATTCGCGAATGTGTAAAATGACGTATTCGTTACATCACTAATATATACATATATATATCAAACTCTCCATGAAATAAAAGAAAATAAGGTCAGATAACTAATACCAAATATGGTCAAAGGCGTATAGTTCCGCTGGCGTACTATAGAGCGGCGCCACTGTAGCTTCTTCGCGGGGCAGTTAAAAAGCGGCGGGGCAAGAGACGTACAAAAATAAGCAGTGGACCAAGCGAACTATGTACTTGATATGGAAGCACATGAGTATTACAGCTGTGGGTAATTCAGAAATCTATTCCTATTGGCAAAATTCAAATTTCCCACCATAATTTTAAGTAACTTAAAACATTCAAGTCTGAGGCTGCGTTCCGAGTCGCGCATAATGCATATTATGCGTCTGATGTAACGACACATCGTTCCGATTTAACATGTATGCGTGCATAAAAAGTTTTGCCGCGAAATCAGTTTAGGCCCTGACAGAGGCTAGAATGGAACATACAACGCATAGAAAAAAAGGTAATGCAGTCTATGCGTAGCATATGCACGATAAGTAAATCGTCAGTGTTCTCACAGTGTTCAATGTCTTTCAATGCACGCATCGCATAAAATGCGCGACTCGGAACGCAGCCTGAATTACCAACGATTTTGTATTACAATACAATCTTGACCAGTAACTATAAATAATTGCGGCAAATATGAATCACTATGAATTCTACCCCCTGGCATATAAATAAGTGGATGGTCTGAGGATCGGATGCTAGGTGTTAGTTCTGCGGTTTATATTTATCCAAGTTATTTTACAGAATGAATGTATGTTTGGAGAGTTGTTCTTTATGAATGAATCCATCTATTTTACTTTATCGCTATTTAATTAACGTACTAAACAGAGATATACTATAATCGATGATTTTTATTGATGATTTATAAAAATTCCAATTTTATGACTTATTATAAAAAGTCTGCATTTGCACTTGATTGCATACCTATAAAATTTTCTAGTATTATATCTCATTTCCAAAAGCAATCTGAGACTTCCTAAAAGCAGCGAACGAAAAAAAATGAAAATCTTTCCTAGAAATGCGGGAAATTTGAATTCTGCTAATTCTCTCTTTTTTTCTATTTTTTATCATTTTTTTATTACAAATATATAGTTTGACAGTTCTAACCATTATAAGATATTATATAAGAATATAATGTCCAACAATTATATTTTCTATATTGATTCTACAAACAACGAAACAGAAAAAGTTCAAGAGCGACAAAAGCTTATGTCTGATGCTGCAGTTATTTTAAGTAATTTCAACAATAAAGCATGAAGTTACTTACGATTTTGTATTACATTAATGTTATTTGAATACCTTTAAGTTGAAGTTACCAAATATAATTGCGGAAAATTTGAATTTTGTTTACTGGGCTGCGATTGAAACTTGTACTGTAATGTTTTGAGTTACATTTTAAGCAAAATGATAAAAAAAAAATCTTGTTCGATACGCCATCGACTATCCTATGAAAACAGTAAACAATAATTTTGGAAACAAATATGGGCTTATGTTTTTTCAAACATCATGGTATTTCTGAGAATGAATTTAAAAAAAAATAAAAATTTATAGATTTTATAGATACACATTTTTTAATGTTTTTGGATATTTTTATTTCAGTTTTTAGCAAGATAATATTCTTTCGCTGTTAACTGCAGATATATTAACAAGAATTAGCAAAAAAAACATAAATTTATTAATCAAGAAACAAAGATTATTTTAAATGTCCACTAGTGCATTAAAAGCAAAAATATTTTATCACCGCAAATAAATCAACAGTGGTAAATAAGATATAATATGTGCTATGAAAAAGTTAATAGGCATTTGACGAAATAAATAAAAGCAAATATTCCGTGTGTAGCTTCGCTTTGAACACAAAAATATGTTTTAATTTCATTATAAAACGAATATTAATATGCCAATATGTGTTTTGGTTTTTGTTTTATTTATAAACTGTTACTTGCTTTGACTCCTTCAATATTCATTTCATAATAATATTGCGAAATGACAATTCATTTATGAATGCTCTATCTCTTCGCTGCGCGCGCAGTTAAACCACTTTCATTCGTCTCGCACCGACTCTTCGGTTATCTTATATTTTTACGCTTTTGTGCAACGGAAAATTCCACCTACGTTTAATCACGTCAGATCACGTTTAATATTTGTTTGGTCGTACACTTTTCTAAAATCAGCCTAGCTGGGACATCTATAGTACGCCAGCGGAACTATTCTTCGCCCGTATATATATTTATATTGTATTTGCTAATACATATAACAATCAGTGAAAATATGATAGAATTAATCATTTAGCTTCTTCCAAAAATTATTTTGTAGAAGTGGCACTATATAAAACTGCAATATTTTATTCTATACTAAAGTAATTTATAATTAATAATGTATTAATCTGTTAATTATATCATTCTGTTCCATTTCGGTTTTTTGCAATGAATTGTAAAGAATCTTTAGTCTTTCTAGTTGCATCATCTTTTCAGTTACAAGTGCCTGAAAGTAAAGAACATGAAGAATATTACAAATTAATTATGCTATCAGTAAATCTGCAATAACCACATAAATTGAGAAAACATTGTTAATATAAATGTGCTCCAAATTAATATATATTGATAATTTTTCTAGAACTCACTTGCAATTCTTGATGGTTAATATCTTTTTGCTTTTCCATGCTCTGTAAAATATTCCTTGCACCAATAGCTTTAATCTTTTGCCTCTCCACCTCTTGTGCCAATTTATCCACAATAGCTATAAATCCATCAGAAATTTTTTGGAACTTATTTATTTCTACAAGATATCAACAAATATGTATTTTTGTGGAAACGAGAAGTTCATACACAAACTTTCAATATAAATCTCACACTCATCCCTTAAATCATTTGTTTGCTTCGAACTTGTGGGATCTAAAACTCTAACTTTATCGACTTCATCAAAAAATATTCCTAATTTGATTAAATCCTCTGACATGTTGGATATTGTATCTAATCAATTTTATGAATGTGGTCACTACAAACAAACAAATCTTGGTAAAGTTCTGTATGTGAACCTTTGGTTGGTGATTTATACACACACTAAAGAAAAAATCATAGTCAAAAGTACCTATTTTTTTCAACAAATGAATAGGTAGAGCCGTGAATTCTACTGAAACACACTCAACAATCACGTTCAAAAGTGGAAAGCACAAATTACTGCTCCTTGGATTGTTTACATAGTTGTTTTTGACGTTAGTGAGGATTGGTTAATGATTGGTTAGTAACATTACTATACTGTGGTAACGGGTAGTAACCGTGGTAACGGTAGTGCAGCCAGCGGAGCATCCAACCTAAGTAAATCAAAAGTAGGGAGCAAATCAAAATTGATGAGTAAGAGTACAGAAAACAAAAACTTAAAGGTTTATTTCATATTACTAATTTATTCATTCATTGCATTTGCTCACTCAAGAAGCAATAACAAGAAAATTATAACAATATTTATTTTGTTAAGTTACTGGTATTATATCTTGGTAACGTTGGCGTCACTGATGCCAAGTTTCTGAGTTTCAGAAACCGTCAAATTGCGCACGAGTGGCGCTGCAAAAGCAACCCACAACAGGCGCTATATTTAAATGAAGCACGTTTGTTATGGATCCATTTACAAGTTTTTCTTTGGTGAGTTAATAACAGTTATTGGTTCATATCACTTTACGATTGATTATCCTGTTCGCAGTGATGATATATAAAATCAAACAAAAATTATTCAGTGATTCACGGCATTTTTTTTGCAACTATGAATAGCATCGTAGCATGTGAATAGGCAACTATGCAAACAAAACGCTTGTAATTCTTGTCACAATTGTATGTTTTTAGAAAATGTTCGTTGTTGAAGCATGGTTTAAGCAACATGTTAGTTAAAGTACATAGTTAGTGTTGTAATTCTCAGAAAATTTAAGTTATGCGTACGTAGTTATTTACGCTAAGCCTTGAATTACATATCTAATCTACATGGTTATCCTTGATGATAAATCTGTGCAAACTGATTATTTTGAATGTTATGATAAAAACAATAACTCAGATTGACGCTATTCAAACGTAAATTAGGTGAAGATGTCTGACAAAACAATAATAAAAGGCAATCCTTCCGAATACGTCAAATTAAATGTAGGAGGATGTTTATATTACACTACAATTGGTACATTAACCAAACATGATACGATGTTACGAGCAATGTTTAGTGGAAGAATGGAAGTATTGTCTGATTCCGATGGTAAATTATTTTTTTATGATTTATACATTTATATGCATTCCGAATGTTTTAGGATGGATATTAATTGATAGGTCAGGCAAACATTTTGGAACAATACTAAATTTCCTCAGAGATGGTACGGTAACACTGCCAGAATCAAGCAAGGAATTAGCTGAATTGCTTGCCGAGGCAAAATATTATTGTATCGAAGAATTGGCTGAGCCATGTAATCAAGGACTCGCAAAAAGAAAGGAACGTGAAATTGAACCAATATGTAAAGTGCCTTTGATAACATCACAAAAAGAAGAAGAAATGCTAATCAGTTCGACAACTAAACCAGCTATAAAATTGTTAATTAATCGTCACAATAATAAGTACTCTTACACCAGTACTTCTGATGACAATTTGTTAAAAAACATCGAGTTGTTTGATAAATTGTCATTGTGGTACAGTAACAGAGTACTTTTTATAAAAGATGTAATTAGTACCAGTGAAATTTGTTGTTGGGTATTCTATGGACATGGGAAGAAGGTTTCAGAGGTGTGTTGCACATCAATAGTATATGCTACAGATAAGAAGCATACGAAAGTAGAATGTCCAGAAGCAAGAATTTATGAGGAGACTCTTAATATATTGCTCTATGAAAGCAGGAATGCACCAGATCAAGAACTAATGCAAGCGACAGCAACTCGAGGTTCAGGCTTGTCATCTTATACAAGTGATGAAGAAGAAGAACGTTCTGGTTTGGACAGATTGCGATCTAATAAATCAAGTAACGCAACATAATTTCATTTGCTTTTAAAATATCTTGTCATTATTTATTCACTAATTGTTTAGCACTTGTATAACTATAATTATGTATCAAGTACAATACATATAATATATTAATGACATATTTATTTGTTTTTGTTATGACTAATGCAGTGATGACATGACTAATGATACAACTGTGCGTATTATTAGCCACTAAGATAAAAATCTAACAAGTAGATTTTTATCTGTAAGCATTTCGCCGAACTTGTGTTACTAATCTCATCCTAAAATATAGCTATACAAATTTAGTGGAAAGGTTTAGGCCATCTGCAGCTATAACCGTCTGGTTGGAGTCTACAGTTGAATACTATGAATAGAAGGAAAATGAACAGAGTGATTTCAATCAAAATAATTGCTACTGTTAATCAATATTTAATTTAAATAGAAGTGTACATAATAGAACAAAGTATAAATACCATCCATAATAAATATTAGGGCTTAAAGCAAATTAATAACATTTAAGGGAACGCATATAAGTACGTCCTTTTCACGATTGCATTAAGAAGAAATTTTTTCTACGAGACTTTGTAAATTCTTCAAACTTAACTCTAAACTGACAATGCCTGTTTGATCGCTATTCGATAAATACTTGTTTGGTATATGCATGAAGCCAATGTCAATAGGTTCCACTTCTTTGTAAGCCTAAAAAAGAAAATAATCATATCCTGGCGTGTTGCTGTAGCTATAGATAACTTGATAACCCATCCTCTCATGGAAACTTTTGTTAACTTATATTAGTGTTTAACGCAAGTTTGCTCATTGAGGCATTGATACATTTCGTATGTCATCGAGACCTCGCTGAACGCATAACCGCTGAAATTTCCAGAGATCTGTATTGAAGCCTCGTCCACCACGTTGGGCACAACAATTAACGATGTATTTTCTGATGATGTTATAACACAATACGCGGTTCTTATCTTTCTTTTTCTTATACACGTATATTTTATCTCTGGTTTATAAAAATACGATGATTTATAAAAAAAACTGTTATCTATTTGTAATTAAAAAAGCTGCATTGAAATTTCTTCGGTATATATTACAATAAGTATACCAAGAGCGCAACCTGTCCCTTGCCGTAATATGACAAACGAAGGATGAAAAAATATGATTTCTATTAGTTAACAAAGTCGAGAAATACACATGCTATCGCTGTCTAACGGCAAGTACTCACCACTATTCTCGATCCTTGTCTAACAACTACAAAATGCTATCATAGCATTGATTTTTTCAATTTAAATCAATTCAACATACCCTCATTCCGTGTACTGCGAGGTGAGAGGAACGATTCGCTAGGCATACGTAATTCACTTACAGTTTAGCCGGCCTTCGATTCATTTCGCTCATTCTTTAACAAGGCGTTGGTGGATATTAGAGTACGGGCACAGAATATCGTAACAACCAGAATGCAAACTCTCTCGGCTCTTTTGATCTGAGTGGGCAAAATTTCGTGACCTTGATGTCAGTGTTTCGGGCGAGAAGTCAGAGTCGGCTTCGATAAAATTCCGTGCCTGACAGGACCTAACTGAAGTGAATTTCGAGAATATGATACATATCTACGATAAAATGAAAGAATATCGCTTATTTTTACAATTATTTTAACTTTCTTTTCCATTATTTTCATATTTTATGCGACTTGCACTTGATAACACTATTTAAAATTAACATACGAATATAAACTTGAAGTCAGCGACGGTGTGCCTATGCAAAAGAGCGAACATAGCCGGAACCCGCAAGTTCTCGCCCGATTTAATGGCGGATCAAGCTGCGCGATGAGAATGCGCGAACCCTTCCCGCCAAGCCAAGTTGATGTTCTGGTTGTCAGATATTCTGTGGTACGGGTACGGTACTCAAATTTTGGTATGGTTAGTAAGTTTTGATCGCGGTCAGTAATTTTATAGAAAAAAAAATGGAATATTATGTTATATTATCCGTCCGAGAAAAAACTTTTTATTATGAAACAATTTTACGATCGCATTTCAGCAAAAGTTACGCACGATTTATTTGCAGTAAATTATCCCGAAAGATCAATTGCGCGATTACTATTCGTAATACAGTCGACATTTTGAAACAACGTTACCATTAATAAACAACAAAAATAAAAATGTCCTAGCGAAAAATGTCAGTGATAATGAAAAAGGTTTGTGCATCAGTAGAATAAAATCCTAGTATTACATCTAAACAAATTACTCACGGATGTATGCAAAAGTTTTAAACCTTTTACCTAAGAATAAATATCAATCGTACAAATTTAGCACATCCCAAGAACTTTTACCCAACGATTATTACTGCCGTATGAAATTTTATGAATTAATGATTAATAAACATCCCGAAAATTCATATTTTTTCAATAATATACTATTTACCGATGAATATATACTTTATTTACTATCCTTAGGTTTATTTTAGGAATCTATGTTTGTTATTTTATTTGATTATTGACTTATAAAACTACTTTACATCTTTTTTTTCTTTTGATGTTGTTTATAAGCTCAGTCACTGAAATTTATAGTTTACATTATCTGATTATATCAAAAAAAGCCCAGCTTAATAGACGATACTTTGTTAAATCCCAAGCTAGCTCATTCGATACACTAACTTGCGATGTATCGAGGTATTCCCGAGGCCTCTACCCCATCCGTTAAACCCTAGCTTATATAACTGGTTGACTGGTTGCAAATAAATGTTTATTTTTGAAATATATCCATTTCTGGGCGTTCATCTTATATTGTCAATAATGATAGTTATAATTCTGCCTATAATAAGTTAAGGATAGTGCAAAACAAAAGATAATACTTTCACAGTCAGATAAATAACCACACAATTAGACTCATTTTTATACGTGTTTATGTTTTGATAATTTGGTGGTTATATCTCTAACCAGAATTATAATCGTTAATTGTTTGGCCAAATCACAGATTATACAGATGCTGTCAGATCTTCGATGTGGTAAAAAATTAACATTACGCATAACAATAGATTAGCCTTAAAAAGTTATTCTCGTATTATGTACTGTCTCTTTCAAATTAAATGCGAGTCTAAGCCCATTAAATTTATTATTTATGCAACCGAAAGTAGAGTACACTTAAATGTTAATTAAAAATGATTGGGGAACAATTCATATTGCTAGGTACAGAGTACTTGTAGTTTCGGTTGCATAAGCAATCGAAGATAACACAAACAAAAATACAAACTAATAAAAAATACTCACAACTATGGGACTAATGACTCTACACACTTTAAAATACCCTGCTGCAAATTTCACTACGTTTCGATAGCACAGCTTTTTTTTGCTATAGAAACATACAATCAGGTATTTCAAAGTATGTACTGGAATACCACTATAGACTTTCACAACATTAAATACGTATAGAAAAATGAAGCTTAATAATCAAGCAATAATAATGAACATGAACTTGTACAATCGCTAATATTAATATTTACGACTCGACGCTTTGATGGTGCTAAATATTAATGTCGGCGGCTGTACATAAAAAAACTCGGGTGTATAAGCTCAAAAACGGTAACTACCTTAACTACTATGCGCATGATCCAAAAAAAAGAGATATCGGCCAAGAAATACAAGTAACACTTTTGCATAATCTGTGGCAAAACAGCAATAAGTAAAATATGGCTAAGTTGGAAGTGTTGTTAAAACGCCTGAAATAAATAGAATACTTGTTTGATTTTTTGTAATAGAAATATTAGATGTTTAAAGATGTCCCAAACTAATAGCATAATAGTTTTGGGGCTAACTTTTACTAAAAAGAAACATTTTATTAAAAATTGCTCGAAATCATTAAAAATATGCATTTTAAACTCACAGTTGCCACTGTTTTTATTTGTAATAAAATGAGCCTGAATGAGACATCCAGTTACCTATTCTGTAACATATGATGCAATTTGCCACATGATATTTTAATGCGTGTTTCACCAACAAAACTATATTTTCGGAATGGTAATTACCTTAGCCATTTCTATTGTGGGAAATAGAGTGAAATCAGTTTCAATATACCCTCCATATTTACGCTTCATCACTTCACCCGCTACCTTCGAACGAAATTCCTCAGCTTTATTTTGTAAATTCAACAATTTATCCTTTTCTTCAGTAAAATGTTTCACCCATGCATTAACACCATTGCCTGGCTTTGCTTTATAAACAGGTGGAAATTCTGGTTTTGCCAAAGTATTCAATATATCCTGTAACATTTTTTTTTTTTGATTTAAGAAATTGCTGCTAGAATCTAGTTATCAATTACCCTTTTAATTTTAGACCCTTCTTTGAAGAGAGACTCCAAAATCACATCTTGTTCATTTTTAAATGATGGTAAAGGTATCAATTCATCTAGTTCTTGTTTTAATTTAACACTTTGCAATTTTAGTCGTTCATTACGTTCCTGATGGAATAATTTTCGCAAATTCTCAATTTCTTGCAGTAGTAATGGGGAATCTTTAACTACAGCTGGTAAGTTCGGACCGATGGAAGGCATGGAATTCATCTGATTTCCTAAAATTTGTATACGTTATAATAACCACATGTATAAATATTTATTTTCTTTTACCATCTGGCATTGCTTTCTTATAAACCTTCAGTATTTCTTTCATTTTTGTTTTCTCATTTTCAAGTGAATCAATATCGGTTTGCAAATGATCCAAAGTATCTTCAAATTCTTTTCTTTCTTCTTCAAATTATTCTGGGCTTCATCCAACTTCCGTTGAAGTTTCTCTATTGTAAGTTCATAATCTTTATTAACATTTCCCAATTTCTTTTCCGCCAACTCCTTTCTAATAGTCATTTCAGATAATTGTTCTTGTTTCTCTTTTAGGGCTTTTCTGAGTTCTTTAATATCTGATTCCTTATTCTCTAACTTGCTAGTCAGTGTTTTTGTTTGTTCCAATTCCTTTCTTACACTCTGCGCTCGTAGTTGTATGGGTGGCGTCACCTAAAAATAAAAGTAACAACAAAAAAAGTTAAAACTGGAGGTGTAAATCGTACTTTTTCTTCATTTCTATACGCTGTTGCGATTTCGTATTCATTGTCTTGCAAAAATTGTGCAATTTGCGTAATTTGTGTTATGATAAAAGTTAAAGAATTCTTAACACTTTGCACTGGGCCTAAATCATCCTGTTCGTACACTTTATCGCTGGCATTTATTGCAATATCTTTTATTTTCTCAGTAGAAAGACCTTTTTCCGCCTCTGAAATTGTTTATTTTTTGGATTTTTACCATATTAATTCTCTTAAACTTACCGCCACTAGTATTCAAACTTTGTACTGCATTTTTAATTATATCTTGTAGCATACGTAATACCTTCCCAGCTTGGCTGTAACACTGATAGAAGTTTTCAAATACTTCTTTATTAAGTCCCAGATTTGAGACGCTAGTGTCTGGAGGTATACGCCTCTTAATCAGTTTTAGCTGTTGTTGTAGCTGATCTACAGACGTGACGATGTATTGTGATAAAAGTTCCATGTCACCTGTATTTCTAGATTCTATCAGATTTTTCATGGCTATAGCATCTATTTGCATACCATCACATGCACTTAATAATGTTTTAGTGGTATCATTCAGCAATTGGGTATGATTTTGCTTGCCATTAGCTACAAATAATACTGGATACATTGTGTAGAAGTAACCAACACATTTTTCTAATGCTTCTGTTGGGACATTTTCATCCAACTGATCTCTTTTAACTAATTCCACAAACCCATCAATGATTTTCTCTTGTGCTGCCATTTCTGGGAATGTCGCTCCTACCTTCAGTAACGTTTCTTGTTTACATGTGTTTAAGGAATGACAAAATTGATGTAATATCAACTAGAAAAAAAAAGGAATATAATGACAATTAAAGACCAGTCAAAATAGTTCACGAGCAGAGAAATAATCCTCATTTCCTAATTCTCATTGCGTAAGTGATACATATTGAAAAGGGTACTTAAAAGAGAGTAATAATGTCACGTATTACATATAATGTTTATAATTCATAAAAGCTGCAGAAAATAGTCCCTAATGTCAGAGAAACCTCAGAAAGGAAAAGGTTGAAAAAGAGAGATGAAAGAGTTTACATTGAACATAACCCTTTAACTGATTGTCGCCGAGTTTACTAACCACAAACTACCAGCGCTCATAGCGCCATTACATTAAGAATTCCTCATTAAAATTTGTAAGATACATATATAATATTATAAACAAATGCATATTTAATAACCTGTAACCGGTGACGTGAAGTCTGGTAGACTCCTTATCATGCCTTATTATACAGTGACTAGCAGAAAGTGCGCAGCTAATGGGAATTTCTTTTATGTTTGAATTTAGTAAACCTTTTTTCTTACAAATTGCTTCTTTCTTTTTCTCTTCGAAGTTCTGGCCTTCAAGTTCGCCAGACCTATCTCCAATGCATCCCTTTTTTTGGGGCTACATAAAAAACAATGTTTACAAATTTCAACCATTTAGAAAACGTAATTAGACAATGTATGGCGGAAATCAATCCTGTTTTTTACGGAACATTGTTAAGATAATTTAAAACTAGATCGACAAAATGTTTATCAAACGGAAGACGACATATAGAAGTTCAATGTTTATTCTTTACGTTAATTAACATCTGTTATTGACATTATTGCAAATGTCATTGTGTCTTATTTTTTTCTTTTGCTTGTGGTGATCAACGTTAACACCTACATAAAAAGAAAGACGAAGTTAAAGTAATTGCGACTTTCTAACAATTACTAAAAATTAAAATTTGAATTAGATATTATTTTGTTTCATTTAAAAACAAAACATATTGTGCAGCAAAAATAATTCCTATTTTGAAGTTTTCATTTCAAGGTTATAATATTTTTGAAACTAACTAATTTTGATATAGAATGCATGATTTTCTCTTAGAAAGTATAACACAGAATAAGATATGACAGCTGTATGATCTCCATCAATCTTGTATAAAGGGTAATTCGAAATAAACGCTTAAATGCAATTTTTTTGCTAAAATTAAGCGAAACTTCATATTTGGATATAGCGCTGAATTTGAAACAACATTTATTAATAAAAGAATCTTCTAAACCCAAAAACTGAGATACTTTACTCTTAGCGTAGTTTCATATTTTTGACCTTCCCTGGTATACAATTAAATTTTCGATAGATTTGATGAGTGTTATTTTAGTTTCAAGACATGCAGAGGTAATTTGTAAGGAAAAAGATTTACTAAATTCAAACACAAAAAAATTTCCCATATGCTGCGCACTTTCTGCCGGTCACTGCATATCTACGGGATAAAAATGGTACATGATCGGTTATGGGTTAAATAAGTATGCTGGGTATTGTTCTGTTGTTTTCAAACTAAAGTTGCGATTTCCTTCGTTCCTGCATACAATATTCGTAGTGTACGTGCAAATATTTTAATTCTTTTCTTTCTTCACAATTGATGTTTGAAAACTAGTCTATTCGTAAGATATCGTGCTGGATATATCGCATGAAGAATTGGTCAAAAGTTCTAAATTAAACGCTATCTAGAACCGTTAAAATAAGGGACAACTGACAGAACGAAGCTAACAGTTTTGTGTAGAATTATAATACATAACATTTAACCTATAAGTTTAGGCTTAAAGTGAAGTGAACGCAAAGGCACCTGTGTTAAATATATTGTTGCACCATGAAACGATTTCAATATTCTGGTTTGCCGAGTATATACATTGCACGGATTAATATCACAGAATTTAGGATAATTCTGTGGTTATATCAAGACGCCGCAAATTAAGTTATCCTTGCTTGCAGCTAAACGTACATACTTAAAAATATATCGCTTATTTTACATTTAAACAAAGCTGTGCTCTACTTGGTGGATTACTTTTAGTAGCACCTTTAGTACCCTTGCTAATCCTGTGAATAGGTGAATCACTTCGAAGTGGTTTTGATCAGTTAAATTAAACCCAACTAATTATTATTCCAATAGAATAAGTATCACTCTATCTGTACCTATGTTTGAAATAAGACAGTGTGTCTCGGAACATGCGAGGTAGGCTGCTTTAATTTGCCCCTTGCCTCACTAACCAAACCGGTGCTACTAATAACACATACAGTATACTTCATTATTTGTTTAACTTACTTGCAACGCGTAAATATAATACGAAAGACGACATCGGAAAGCATATTGTTCAACAGCATGCCCTTTAATAATAGCGTTTCTATCCACTTTATCAACGGCAGGAAACTTATCTCTGATTTGCCCAAGTAGAATTTCAGTTTTGTGAATAAATCTAGGTATTAGAAGCAAAATCAATACCGAATCATGATCCCCTAAAATTAACATAGAAGTCAAAAGGCTATAAAAGAAATTATGTGGAACATACCTCCTCTGTTCATAAAAGTATCTGGCATGTATGAAGTAAGATACTTAATATGCTGTTGTAACTGCTGCACGTCCATTCTTCTAAGTTCCAAATCTATAGCTTTAGTGTGCGCCTTAGTTTCAGTAAACATTTTTTTGAAATCTAGAATCTCTGGAAGAGTACTAATGGGTTTGCTGGTTTCTTTTTCAAGCCTATGCTGTAGATCCAATGACTGTTCTTGCAACTTGTGCACCAATTCTCTGAATTTATTAATAGTGCCTTCTCGATCAGCAATTGTTTCTAGAGCAGCATCTCTTTCTCTTAGCGCCTACAATGAAAGAAGTCTCAAAGAATTACTTATATTATATTATAAGTACAGTAGTATACCTCTCTTGTAGCTCCATGTGCCATATCTAATTCCTCACGAAGATCTAACTCCAATTCTGCATTGCTTTCTACTAATTGATCATTCATATCCTGCAAGGCTTCCAATTCTGCAACCTCTTCCTCTAGTTTAGATACTTTTTCTTCTAGCGTTAATTTTTGTTCCCCCAATATCACTACCATTTCCTCTGCACCCAATGCAGCATCAACCTAAAAATTGATCAAAAACCAACAGTAAATAGTAAAATATCTATTGTAATCTCCAACTTGTTCTTGTAAATCGCTGATTTGTTGCTCCATAGCTTCCACTCGTGCGCTCAATTTTTCTTTCGTTCTCCCTAATTCAGCAATTTCTGAGTTTTTCTGATCCATATCTTTCATTAACTTCTGATATTCGTGCTTATCGTGCGCAGACAAATCACGCATTTTAACTAACGTTTCCCTAAGGCGATTGTTTTGTTGTTCTAACTGTTTCATTTCGTAGGAAGAAACTGAGGTTTCACCTGAATCAAATAAAAATTCACTTCTAATGTTATCACATATTACCACGACTAGACTAGGATCATTTCCCAGTATTTAATAGATTAAAGTAAGGAGGATTACTGAAGCCGATTCTGTTTTTGGCAGTAATGGACGATATTTTAAAACAACTTCAAATAAAAGTGCGTAGAAGTAATATTGGGCATAGAAAGCCAAAACCGGTGAAATTAGCTATGTTCATATTTGGAGATGATCTGGTAGTTTGTCCGAAAAGTGAGTCTGAATTGCGTGAACATTTAAAAATGTATCACAGGGATCTTGTTTTATGATTATAAATTTAGCCAAAGCAAAAGTATTAGTATTGGGAAAGTGAAAGGTAAAAATAAACGTAAAGTTCGACTGAAACATTCTGGAACAAGTGAAGCAAAAGTTTAAGTACCTGGAGACAAGAATTCAAACCAATGGAGGAATGGAAGAAGAAACAAAAAGATATAATAAAGTGCATCAAAGGTGTACCATGCTCTCAACACTACATAAGAAGGAAGGAAATAAGTAAAGATATAAAGATGACATAATATACAAAGCAGTGTTTTCGGCGGTATTAAAACATGGGAGTAAAATATGAGCATTGATTGCATATGTCTGAGAAGTTTTTGCGGCACGAAACATTTTATGTAATATCAGTCAATTGGGATGTCTGATATTGAAGTACTATTCGTTTTTACGCATCACGTGCCGTTTGTATGTTTAAGCTGAGCGCAACCTTGAAAAATCAAATACAGTGAACACAAGTGCTATGTGTGTTATGATCTGAAAATATGCCGCATTTTACTAGGGCAATAAGGAGGGTGCAATAAATATCCATGTTTTTTTTTGTGTTAGTGGGATAGTATAAACAGGGCAAGACACTAGACAATTACAAACTGGCCTAAAAGAAAACGTTAGTTAGAAACAGCAAGGGATTTACCATTTCTTCAATAATTGAACAACGAAAAGTTTTTTGCTCCCGCAAAGTAACCTATGCTTACTTAAAAATATGTTCACAGCCACAAAGAATTTTAATACCACGAACTAAACGTACAAATCATGTCTTTTTTATGATATATCTCATTTATAAAAAAAATATATATGATGCCGCAACATGTTGCTTTTTGCTTCTATTATAATATTCATATTTGAAAACGATTTCAATCAGTTTTTACCACTATCACCACCCTTACCACGCCTGAGTACGTTATAAACACGTGATGAGTGTACTGGGTGCTGATAAATAACTATTTGCACATATGTACTTGCACGCTTTTTTTTTTTTATAGCGTTTCTCTATAACTTCACTGCTCGGGGAATATCTCGACTAGCCATTCCATTTTTTATTATTTAGGACTGAAATAATATTTTTTACAATGAAAATTATTGAAAAGTTACGCTGGTATATTTTCAACACATACTTTAATTTTTTTGTGAAATAATACTATATACACATACAGTACTTTGGTAATCAACCCCAAAACGAAGTACCACATAGAGCATGTTCCCGATAAACAATAGTAATTAATACAAAGTCAATCAATTTGAATAACATAATGCAGAATAAGAAAATTAATGCATTTTAATATTTTATAATAGCCAGTCGCGGTTATTTCGCAAATTGGAAACTCTGCAAATGCTTCTAAGGCTACCTGCTAATCTATTATCGGCTTACTCTATATTCGCTTTCTAAAGCGAGTACTATTTTGATTTATAGTTATCTCCAACTATCTCCACTAAAGTTTTAGTATCATAAGAGGAACACGATGATATAACTTCACATTATCAATCACGCGAAGCTGGTATCAAATATTATACTAGTATACATATGGTCAAAAATGTGTAGTTCCGCTGGCGAAATCTAGAGCGGCGCCACTGCAGCTTTTCCGTGGTGGGAGTTAAAAAGCAGTCAGGCAAGAGACGTACGAAAATAAGCAATGGACCAAGTGAACTACTTGATATGGGTAGCACTTGAGTATTACACCTGTGGGTAATTAAGACATCTATTCCTATTAGCAAAATTCACATTTTCCATCATAATTTTGAGTAACTTAAACATTCAAGTCTGAATTGCCAATGGTTTTGTATTAAATTTAATACGTGCTATAGACATTTTCAGTAACTATAAATAATCGCGGCAAATTTGAATGCCCTGGCACGTAAATATAAGTGGATGGTCTGGGGATCGGATGTTAGGAGTTAGTTCTGCGGTTTATATTTATCCAAGTTATTTTGCAGAATGAATGTATGTTTGAAGAGTTATTCTTCTATGAATCCAACAATTATACTTTATCGCTATTTAATTAATGTACTAAACAAAGATACACTATAATTCATGGATTTATTGATGATTTTTGAAAATTCCAATCTTATGACATGATAAATAGTCTGTATTTGCACTTGGTTGTATACCTATAAAATTTTCTAGCATTATGTCTCGTTTCCAAAAGCTATCTGAGATTTCCTAAAAGCAGCGAACGAAAACGAAATGAAAAAAGAAATAAATGCGGGAAATTTGAATTCTGCTAATTCTTAATTTTTTCTGTTTTTCATTATTATTTTTTTTGTTACAAATAGATAGTTTGACAGTTTTAACCATTATGAAATATGTACAATATAGATACATATATAGGTCCAACAATTATACTTCGAATATTGATTCTACAAACAACGAGTCAGAAAAAGTTCAAGAGCGACAAAAACTTATGATCTGATGCTAGCGTACTACCAGATGCTAATGTTGTACATTTGGATGAAAACGAAAGTAAGAAAAATACCTTAAATGTGCAACCGGATAATAACAATGCTGCATATTTTTTTTGTAAAGACCCCTGCAATTGAAACTTGTCCTGAAATGTTTTTTAGCAGAATGATAAAAAAAAAATCTTGTTCGATTCGCCATCAACTATCCTATGAAAACAGCAACAAGTACTTTGGAAAGAAATATGAGCTTATGTTTTTCAAAGATATTGATATTTCTGAGAGTGAATTGGGGTAGATAGTAAAAAAGAAAGAAAAATTTATAGATTTTATAGGTACACTTTTTTAATGTTTTCTGATATTCTTTTCCAGTTTTTAGCAGATTAATATTCTTTCGCTGTTAACTGCAGATATATTGACAAGAATTAAAAAAAAAATCTAAATTTATATATCAAGAAACAAATATTATATTAAATATCCACTAGTCCACTAAAGGCAAAAATATTTTATCACCGCAAACAAATCAACAGCGGTAAATAAGATATAATATGTACTATGAAAAAGTTAGGCATTTTGCGAAATGACAATTCATTTATGAATGCTCCACCTCTTCGCTGCGCGCGCAGTTAAATCACTTTCATCCGTCTCGCACCAACTCTTCGGTTATCTTATATTTTTACGCGTTTGTGCAACGGAAAATTCCATTTACGTTTAATCACGTCAGATCACGTTTAATCTTTGCTTGGTCGTACGCTTTTCTAAAATCAGCCTAGCTGTGACATCTACAGTACGCCAGCGGAACTATTCTTTGCACGTATATATATACATTGTATTTGCTGCTATGAAATATAATAGTAATGCACTATGATACAACGGTAAATCTGGACAATATGCAGACAATCTAGTTCTAGACGGTGATCGCTCAGTTTTACCTTTGTGCCGTAGTACATATGTTGTGCTTCGTAATGCATCAAAGGCCTGCTACAACCTAGCTTCATACTCAAGCGTCAAATTTGTTCTGAAGACGTTTACTGTTCTCCAAATTCGTTTGAGGAGTATTTAAAAGATTCGGATTTATAGTTCTTAGTCACTTATTTATTTATTAAACCTATTTTTTTCCCACTTACTTTGAAATGTTTAGATTAATTATATTGTTTAATTTTATACATTATTAAATGATATATATGTTCAACTCGAGTCCGTGAAAAAAAAAAAGTCGACGATCGAATATAGCTCATGTACTTATCACCACAAATACCATATTTACTATAATATTTATAATAAAAAAAACCTCATATTGATGTACATAACTTAAATATTAGATTAGCGTAGAATTACACCATCGCCGCATAGAACCACTCTTTTTCTTTTGCCATACATAAAGCATTAGTTGGTTTGGTCTTTCTTTGGTTTTTTCATCCCATCAACTGAATTAGACATAATTATAGGCATTACAGTAACTATTAATTTGTAATTATTTACTTCAAGGTTAAGTTGAAGAATGGTTGCTGACGGAGTCAGCTTCTAAACTACGTCTTGGAATTTTCATGTTATTTCGTTTTATCCTACCTCCTTTTTACTATCATTTTAAAACTAGGTATTTTTATTTTCTTTGGGTATAATTTATCACTGGGACATAACGTTTATATTTATTATTTTCCGTATAATATATAACACTAACATAAACTTACTGGTTCCACCGCCTCCTCTATTCTGTAGCTCCGCCTTGAGTATTTCTAAATCCAAAGTAACTTCCTCTAATTTCTCTCTACATACATCCAACTCCAATTGTAAAGTTTCAGCTTTCTCTTCTGCCATTTCCTTTTCGACTGTTGCCATTTCCACTGCATCGGCTAAATCTGCCACCTCTTCAGCATGTGTTTCTCGTGCTTCAATGGCATCTTTAGCTTCTTGCTTAGCCTTTTGTATTTCACGTTGTAAACTGGCCTGTGACTCCATTATCTTTGCTTTAAACTCAATTAACTGCTCCAACTGGATTCTTAATTTGTCATAGTCTTTGAAACGTTCTTTATCCTCCTGGCGTCTTAATTTTAGAGTATCAAGTTTTTCAGTTAGGTCCTTAATTTGTTGATTCCTATTTTCTATTTCTTGTTGTAATTGCAAGTTCGATAATTTTTCCTCCATAGAAGTGATTGGAGTTGAAGTAAGTGCATGACCAGGTGTAAACTGTGGCTTCAAAGTTTCCACAAAGCCGGTCTTTGAAAAAACAATCAGGTATTAGATCTATCCTTTAAAGAGTGCTAAACGCCAAATGCAGGTGCAATGTTGAAAAGGCCTTGAATTTCGTGCATTGCTCGTGCATTTCACGATCCAGGCAAGTCAAAGTTTAAGTGTATTAAATATTCTCTGACAGTATAGCTATGCAAAACTTACTTCAATGAAGGAAGCCCTTTTTGGTATTTGGCTAACCATTTCAGTCTCAGGTGGGCGTTCGACGCTAGGTGAAGCTAAATGGCTTCTACTGCCTGATAATGATTGTCGGCTACCCATTAGAGAAGTGCGGCTACCTGTCAGAGATTGTCTGCTACTTGCTAATGACATCCTGGAGCTTTAATCAAACACTAAATTTTAGTAATAAGATATAATAAGAACATCCTGGTATATAACATATCTTCATATGTAATAAAAATATACCAAAATGTTTTAATTAATGCAACATTACAAACAGGAACAATTTCACTACAACATATAACAAACACAAGACTGAGGCATTATTTAAACCATCTATTCTCTACCCACAATAGCAGAATACCTTGAGGCAGATAAAGATGGTGGCCTTTTTTGTGGTGACGTTTTCCTTCGTACCCTACATGCGTAGCATTAAAAATACCATTATAAATTAATTTTAAGAGCAGGGGTTAGATTACAAACTTACGTTGTAGGTTTAGGCTTTGTTCCAGGTCTAGCAAGCAGGTAAGTTAGTGGTGTTAATACAAGAAGCCAATAGGGGGCAAACATGAATTAAAAACTTACGTGCTTTGTCTCCCATGAGTTCTCAATGGTTCATCCTTTGGTTCGATTTTCTTACCATTTTCATCCAAAAGAACCACTTGACTTGGTCTGACAAACATGCCATAGTTTTCCTCACACTAAAACATAAATTTTATCTTCCCTTTTCAAACACAATATATGAAAGTATTACTTGGAAATAGGTATAATCTTTAACGGTTCCATTATTTTTTCCTTTAGGTTCGTCTAAAATTATGCCTAACCATTTTCCAGTTGCAAACTGTGTGGGGCCATAGAATGCAATCACCCCTTGCACATCTTTATTGGTTACAACAACTCTAGTACCAATTTTATATTCTGTCATTATGCTATAAAAAATGACTGGAGATGGGCTGTACATAGCAAGTAAATATCGTCATTCGTTCTATACTTACGTAGCTACAGGAGGTTATTTCTTTTTAGTTTTTATATTTTACACTTAAATATTATTTTCATAAAAATTGTCATAATAACTTAACAATACAAGCCCATTTCACTTATACCGGGGGTACATCGGGCTCCAACACAGAAAACAACAGAAAACAATTAACGACATTAAAATCAAAGTTTGACGTTTGACATATGAAGGTGTATGAAGGGTTGAAGTAGGGATGGCTGCTCCGGATCGGACCTGTTCTTTTGGAACTGGTTCGCTGATCGGAGTTGGTGCACCAAGTTGGTGCACCCGTAAAAGAGCGGGTTTCGCACCAAGTTGGTGCACCTGCTAAAAAAGCAGGTTTCGCACACAGTTGGTGCACCCGTTAAAAGAGCGGGTTCGCACACAAGTTGGTGCACCCGTAAAAAAGCAGGTTTCGCAACCAAGTTGGTGCAACCGTAAAAAAGCAGGTTTTGCACAAGTGGCACTCGGCTCCGCAACCCAGTCGTGCTAAACCTTAATTAACAAACCTGTTTCATATAGAAATCGTTTTTTTAACTTCTTTCTCCAATTGATGTGCCTATATGACAAAAGCTAATTGACTTTTTTTTTTACAGAACCGACGACCTTTTTTTTTTTTGTTTTAGATATCACATACTACAATTTAAAGAAGACCTGTAAGACCTGAAGCTGATTTCTTGCACCAGGTTCAAAGCCGGAGTCGGAGCAGGTGCACCAGCTCCGGCATAAGGAGCAGGTCGTACCATCCCTAGTTGAAGGTAGTGATGAGCGATATTTCACGAACTGTGATTCTTTCACGGTGATTGGAGAATCACGGATCACGGCCGTGAGTGGAGAATTATAAATCAGTGATTCGTGATTGCGGTAACGATCAACGGCGCGGCGCTGCTGCGCACAGCAAATCGACAATCACTGCTTGGCCATTGGCAAGTGAACAAATAATATCGGTGAATTAACCACCCTAAAACTGTGATTATCGGTTGCCTATTGAAAATGGAATATATCAAACCGATGAATGAACATACATATTATTATATCAGCTGGAAATGACGCAGGTTACCTTCTTACAATATATTTATGTTTTTCAAATGTAAATATTGATACCCTTTTATATAATTATATTATATCTGCAACTATATAAGGAATGTGTATTTATGTTTATTACCGCGTAATGGCTCCTAGAAGCAAAATTTAAATTTCCCGCAGTAATTTTTAGGAATTTCAACAATGAAACACGAAATTACCAATGATTTTGTATTAGATCCCAAGATTAGTTACTTTGATGTCTTTCTGTTGAAGTTACTAAGGATAATTGTGGAAAATTTAAATCTTGCTACTAGAGGGGATATTGTGTTATAAGATTAAATTTATATTATTAGTTTTAAAGTACTAATTCAAAACAAAAGTATTTTTATTAAATTGTAGGTAGTAGTATTAAATCACAGCTTTTTTTAAATCTTCGCTCACTTTAAGAATTATATCTGTATTTTATCATCGTGAATGTTACAAAATGAAATTAATTTTATTTCATTTTTTTGTATTCACTATTTGTCATATTTTTGAAAACAAGTGTGTATACAAATCTTCTCATTAATGTTCTCCTTAGAGAAATATGTAGATTTACAATATTTTTCTCTTATATGAATTTTATAAATTTTTCAACTTTAAGTCAAATTTTACTTTGTCTAATGCTGTGTTATAATTGTTATTAAAACATAAGAATAAGATTAAGTTTAAAAATCATAGATACATTTCTATAGATGTATAGATCATTGTAAATGTTACAAAATGAAATTAACTTTATTTCATTTTTTGTATTCACTATTTGTCATATTTTTGAAAACAAGTGTGTATACAAATCTTTCCATTAATGTTCTCCTTAGAGAAATATATAGATTTACAATATTTTTCTCTTATATGAATTTTATAAATTTTTCAACTTTAAGTCAAATGTTACTTTGTCTAATGCTGTGTTATAATTGTTATTAAAACATAAGAATAATAAAGTTTCAAAATCATAAAAAAACATTTCTATAGATCTAATTGTCTCTATTTTCTCAAACTACGTAATGCATCTCAGAAGTTGTATCCATCCTTGCTTTTCGCATTGCAGTTATGTTAGCTATTTTTATTACAAATTTGTAAAAATATAAATTTGAGTTTTTCTGTTGATATATAAATGTTTTCCAAAACAGAGAATGTGCATGGTAACTCTAACGCGAAAAGAAAAACTCCTCACCTCCTAACCTTACTAACCTATGAGAAGTACACACGATTATACGTGATTATACAAGATATGAGGTTTGTTCGCTGGTGTTACACCAATTACACTGGTGCATGTTTTATCTTTCTTAGGTACCTACAGAGTAAATCTTCTATCTTATTTTAATTACAAGCCAGTGTAGAAAGTGTAACACCAGCGAACAAACCTATGATATCGATGAGTCAATACAGTGATCGCAATCACAGTTTATAATCACCGTTATTTGTAAATCACATTCACGACTCACGACGTGATTTAAGAATCACCGTTTGGCTCATCACTAGTTGAAGATATGAGCACAGAATATCTAACAACCAGAATACAATCTCTTTGTCGGCTCTTTTGATATCAGTGCGCAAAATTTCGTGACCTTGATGTCACTGTTCGGGCGAGTAGTCAGGATGTACGATTTGTACTCCCAGACTAAATATTTATTTTTTTACAAAAACCTTAATTTAGGAATTTTTTCAATTAATGTCATGTCAAAAACAACGTGTCTTGAAATATAATTTCAAGTTCCTTTTATTATTACAGAATACCCCAATACCATTATATGTAGGTATAGTCGAAGAAACGTTCCACTAGCGTACTATAGATGGCACCGCAGTATTCTCTCATGGAAATATTTACCACTACAAACGTACAACAATAGAAAATGCTGGTGGTGTCATCTATAGTGCGCCAGTGGAATATTTTTTTGACTCGAAAATGATCGTGAGGCGCTTCATCACAACGTCATCGCGTATCCAACGTCCCCTTTCCCCGGGCCTCCCTTGCAAGTTACGAGGCCAACTAGTATATACAAACCTTGGAGGATAGGTAGGACAGATTGTTGCAATGGCGACTTCCGGTTAATCGGAAGTGTACAAAACTTGAAAATATTATTAAAAAGAAAAATGTATGTAATACCGAATGATTACAACCCCTAAGTTTTTATTAAAGATAGAGTTTCGTTAAGCCGGAAAACTTCTAATTCAGTTCCGTGAAAAAGGGAGTATTCGAATGAGTACATTATAGAGAGATTATAGAGAAATAGAGCAACTCCGCAACTCTAGACATTTAGAGGATAGGTTTAAATTTGGCAGAGTTGTAAAATTTTGTAGTTGTTACGAACCTGAAGAGAAAATGAACATTTAAGATTTTTTTAAGAAACAAAAAACGGCTCATTTACTTCTTTTATCTCCAAAATATTTATTTTGTTGTGTCCCACTAGCTTTCTAAGCTTGCACTTGAATTTTAAAGCGCGCTTTATAAAACAATAACCATGTTTTTGTTACAGTAGTATCGAAATGATTGTTATTAAGTTATTTACATATTGTTCATAGCTCAAAAAAATTGTTTTGATTTGCATTAGCTTTTGTCACCTAAAAAACGTATTTGATAAAATAGCAATCTAAATAAAATCATTTTCATTGTTTTCGGTGTCTTTTATTATCATGGAATTAAAACGCTTATATTTCAAGGAAAAAAACACATGGTGTTAATTCGTATCATGCCACCGTTTATCGATTTATTCTTACCTTGATTTTACGTCCTAGGTAAGTTTTATTTGTATTGTGGAGGCTCCAGTTACACAAGGTACCTGTACCTACAATAATTATGTTTTACTAACTTAGAAATTACTATTATCATTTGTCAAGATTGTAGACATTTAACAAAAATATCTGGATGTCTAGAAACGTAATGACAATAACTAAATGGGTTCCACTCGAAACTGAAGACAATAGAATATTGTATGTAGAATGTAAACAATTAAGAAGGTCAACTAAAGAGCTAAATACGCAAATTGTGTTGCTCCTGTGTAAGTACAAATTTAACAATATATCAAAATTCTATCACACATGCGACGAGTCCTTTGTTCAGGTGAGTTTTTTATTTAGGATATTTCCAAATGTATTGTAAGCAGTCATTTTTTTAGAATTTTCAAAATATCGTCGAAGATATAGACAAGATAAAAGACGGTTTTAGTAAAGCTTTTAGTAAGTTAAATATGGAAAGACCTCACCACTTAACTGAATCTAAAGTTCAATGTTGGAAAACCATTTTATGGAAAGTAAAACTAAAGTTATGTTGTTTGCTACTGCAATGTATTTGCAATTTCATACCTTTGTATATTTACTATGGAGAGCAAATATTAACCTTAACGTTAAGGTAATCAACATTTTATTTTTTTCAAAGAAATAAAGATTAGTAGTGCTTATTGTATTTTTTAGAGTTTGCACAACATTTAATCAATGTTTACACCTTGATGTTAAGTATAGTTTATCAAAAGGTTCTATTGTCTGCAGTAATACTTGCCCTTATCTTATGTATCCCTTGAGAAAAATATCTATAACGCGATTACTGCAAATCATTGCGCAAAATCGTGCTGAGCTTTGCTGTCATAAACTTATAGATTGTCTTTTGGACACTTACAAATATTATGATAATCATGACGATGATACCAGCTCAGACAATTCTAGTGTGGAGATATACAGGTATATTAGTTTATTTATTTGTGACCTCTATTTGTTTTGTAACATATCTTATTATCAGAGCTTTGACTAGACACATGTCCCCTCCAGTCAACAGTTCTGAAGTACAAGAAACGTCTAAGCATTTCGACGACCTTGGAAATAACGGCAGTTTGGTTAATGTAGACGAGCTTATACAACAGGAAGACCAAAATGTACAAATTTTATTAGCAGTTATCTTGCAAATCTGTCCGTCAATGTTTGGAAGTGATGGTGTAAAAAAAAGTAAAAATGGTGGTAAGAAACACTAAAATTATTTTCGGATTTTCAATTTACTTGTTGAATTTTGAAGAGTTAAAAATAAATTCAAAGGCGAAAGCCAAGGTATTAGATTATTATCAACAAATACTTTGGGGTGAAGTAGGTAATTTCCTCGAACATATAATTCTATGGTGGGCCTCAGTTCCTTTAGCTACAAGGCCGCCTCATTCGAGCCAACATTTACGCGAATGGATCAATCAATTCGCTCCTACGGGTACTACAAAAAGTTATTTTAAGTGCACTCCTTTTTTAGTAAAATATTTCTAATTCGCAGCTGAAATACCTACCTTCATAGTGTCTGCTCTTTGTTGTTTATCAGATGCTCTAGGAGTTCACGTAACTTCGACTTCTTGGGACCACCATTTCAGATTGGCACTAGTTGCTTCTAGAGGATCGACTCAAAATACGGATACTGGCAAACTATTTTGTGAAATGCTCAATGATTTAGTCCATTTATCTAATCAGTGCGAAATAACTAATGACTGGATCATAGGAGCGCCATTGGAAGAATTACCTTTGGTGGAACAAATACCAGTTTTGCATAGATTGGGTAAAATCGAGTATTTTCAATCAAATTATTAAAAGTATAGAATTGTTGCTGTCGTAGATCATTCAGTCCACACAACTAGATTATGGGCTAATACCGAAATAAAAAAATTAAGCAATTGTTGGAACGTAGAATTTTTTTTTCAAATAACACATTGTGACATTGTTAATTGTCTTTCGCACCTTAGCGATTTAAGATTAGCAGATCATACTTTGGAAATTGAGAAAAAGGGATTAGGGGTGCATGTAGAAGTCTGTGCTAATATGCGCGCTAAATTAGTGTCCGAAGTAAAGGTTAATATACAAAAGTTAAAAGTAATATAACGATTGCAGTAACTGCAGAGAAATATTTGTCAAAATTTGTAGGAAACTCCAAACAAGTGCGTCGAATGTTTGGCGAGCGTTTGTCGAACGATTAGCTTAGCCAGTCTTCAAATGATATTTCCAGCAACAAAAACATGGAGTTCTTCTAGTGAAGAGGTACCCAATGTCGCTAGTATTTACGTACGAAAATATTTAGGTGGGTATGCTATGAATCACTCTCAACATTTCTGCTGATTGCTATTTTCTATCTAGAGCAAATCCTCACACCAGTCCTGGCAGCGACTGAAGATCACCAAATAAGTAACATGATTTTGCGAATAATGTGCCAATGTTGGCTGGACCATATTTACATGAATAAGATTAGGTTCAGTCAGTACGGTGCGTTGCAACTTCTCACAGATTTTGCTCACGTAAGTTCCTGGATTATAAATTGCCCCATCATATCGCAGGACATGCGCAAAGCTATGTTGAAGAATGAAGTTTTGCGACGATGCGAAGGTGTCGGCAGGTTGTTGTTACGATCACCTGGAGAACATATTAAGATGAACGACAAGAAAAGTCAACGAGAAGGTAAAGACAAGCGTATATCTAAGAAAAATATTATCCGCTTTAAATTACAGATTTAGAACACTCACCTAAGTCGGATAAAACTGAATTAATGCCTGCTGAAATGTATGTTCCAAATCAAGAACAGTGGTTGGAGCTGAGGGCTAGCCGAAGAAAGATATTCGTATCTTCCCTATGTTGTGGCGATGTATAAGGTTCTTGCAGCAATTAATTTTATACTTTAAATTATTTTTTATACTATTGTTATTGTTAAGAAAATACACTATTAAACGATTATATATATATTTTTTTTTCCATTTACAACACTGGCAGGGATATTTAAAAAATACCTTAAAACATTAAAATTTTATTTTTTTATTACCTTAGTTGTAACAGTTCCATTACAAATGTTGAATAGTTTTATTATCAAACTAAAGTAAACAGGACAACTGTCATTTGTTTAAACTATTGCAATAATATAATTACATTAAACTGTTGAAACGAAAATGAAATTATACCAAGAAAGTAGCTGTGAACTAATATGTAATGAAATTATTGATTAATTTTAATTATAATGATGCATTTATACAAAGAGCAAATAGAAATGTCACACACTCTGCTCAAAGAAAATTACAACAATTGGCAGTACCACTACTACAGGAAGATATTTTACATTTGTATAAGTAATTTTACAAATATATTCATACACGTATTATATAATATAGAAAGGTAGATTTATAATATGTAAAAAGAAAATAAATCACAAATTAGACGAATAGGCAGACTGGGGTACAGTAAAATATGTCGTTCTTCTCGCGAAAAATGTTGTGAACTTATTGTAGGTATATACATGGTTATTAGAATTGATAAAAGTTTTATTATCGTAGCTACAATATTTTCACGTTTAGGAACGACATTATGGAAGGTAAACAGAAGCAGAATAAATGTATAAAATTAGGAATTACGACAAAACTCAAATTAATAATTTCGATTACATTAATGCTTTATTTTTCTTATTGTATATAAAGTATCAAATTAAAGAATAATACCATTGCCCCTACCTACACATATTTCGTAACAAAATTAAATCTTTCTTTTACATAATCATTTCAATAAAGTTTACTTAAAATAATAACCCCAGGACATCTTAAATGTATGGCAGATTTTGTAAACAGGTATCATTCTCTCATTTACAAATGTTTACGGAAATTACATTGCAGATATCAATTGATATCTTATGTATTTATATAATTTGCTTTTAGTACCACAATAGAATTGGCCTAATGAGGTATGATTATACCATGGTTTTTATTATTGGTAATCAACAGCAAACTGGTGTAAATGGTATAAATCGTATTTCTTCGAAAACTAATGTAGGTAAAAAAATGTAGCAGGGGAAATAAGACGACATTGTACACAAGATTTTGTCTTTCTATGAATAACTTTCAACCCTCCTCGCCAACTTTCTTTTTCTGAAACTGTATCTTTCATTTTTCAAGTTTTCTATAACTATTCCGTCCTACTAAGATAGGAAGTTCTATACGGAAAAACGGAAAAAGTTTTGAAAAATTGAACAACCACATACGACTTTATGATCTCTAAATGGATACACTTTGGAGATATGATAAATAAAAATCATCAAATATCATTACTTATAATACAAATAAGCCGAAAAATCTGAAATCCTTTTTGGGAATATTTTGAATTAAAGTATACGGACTGAATATATACACCGAAGCTTGTATACAATGTCATCCCAATTCTACTGGAATTTACTGCAACCTTTTACCTCAATTACATTCCAAGTATACGTAGGAAAATAGATGCAACATCTTGTATGTATACACCTTAGCATTTTTTAACATAAACCAGTTTAGTTTCTCCTTCCGGAATAAAACAAATCATACACAATTCTTTCTTTTTTTTAATAAATACACTTATTGTTATTTGTATTTTCTTTTATTACAGGTTGCACAGATAAAGATATCGCATTACTTAACTTAATTTTCCAGTACACAAATTAAAAATTCTGTGATTACATTTAACACATACCAAATAAATACAGATATTTTAATTTGTGGAGAACAATTTCACTGTTTCTTTTTTTACGTTACAACATATTTGTACGCACATACATGTTTTCCTCACTTTTCCATTTAGTCCTAAATTTACCCCAATCGATCAGTCGCCCAATTGTTTACATATCATATCACCATCCAGTATCATCTGCATCATCTGACATCAACATAATTAGTTTAATTAATACAATAATAAGCATTTAGAGAGAAGAGAGACCAAAATAGATAAATAGAAAACAAACTTATGGACAATTAAATTACATAAACAAACACAGTCAATAATATTTGTTTTGTACATATCTATATGTTTAATTTCAACATCAATTCCTAATAATAAAATTGGAGTTAAACTTGTTTTCATTATTTGTTTATTATACCACCGAACATAAATAAAATTATTTGAACGGGATTTGATTTTTTATTTCAAACAAGTTAAATTGAATTATTTTATTTATATAGCTTAATTTTAATAGTTATTTCGCTCATAGTACAAATATCTTTTTTTTGCTAAAGTATCACTCATTCTCGTCACACATTATCACACTCGCACGACAAAAAAAAATATAACGGGAGAGCCAACTTTATTTAATATTTAGACTCTGCACCGAAATCATTGTATTTCCTTTTTTAACTTATATTTATTTTGTATTTGTTTCATTATTCTTACATTATAATTATTTTGAACAGAAAATTAAATGTATGTATTATATGTATATTATAGTAAATTACTTCGTAGTTCCTTGCGACTTTTAAAACTTTTACAAAAGTGTCTCGTTCTTGATACGACAAGCGTACATTTGCATTTTTTTCTCTGTGAAGAATTCCAAACGGTGTTGTCGATAAAATTATATTGGTTGATTTTGTTAGCGATTGCCTAGAAATAAACAATTTGTTAGTAAAGTAACAGTAATCCGTTTATTACTATTTTAATGTGTACACTATTACTAACAAAATAAGCGTATAATCTGAACATTAATTAATGGAAACTAAACAGGGCAAGCTGAAACATTCTTGTAAAGGTTTTAAACCTTTGCAGAATAACTAACACCTTTGTTAGCAATATACATATCTATAGCTCAAAAGAGAAAGAGAGAAACCGAAACTGACGCTTTAACATTTATCTCGATAAAGGAAATATCACAATAAATACCTAACCATAAGATATACGAAATCATATCCCAAATGGACACTACTTTTTTAATTACATTTATTTAAGTCCCTTCTTGCAAAATTTCATAAAAATTTATTAGAAAAAAGTTTCGATAATAGCATGAAGAGTAAATAATGTCACAATTTCTATAACAGTAAAATAAATTATAAATTAATTATTATTGAATATTAAGAGCTACCAGTTTATAATCTAGATAATGTTGGTGCAAAACATATCAATCTAAGATTGCTTTTATTTTATCATTAATTATTCGCTATGTATTATTAGTGTGATGAAAAATTATTTCTTGCAGTCTCAGTTAAAATTGTAACTTTATTATTATGTATAAGATACGATTTTGTGTTGTGTTGCGTTTTATTTGATGTGAACGTTTCCAAGAAGCTATTTTAACAACAATGCATAAAAGGTTAAATATTAAAAAAATACACTACATATGACTATTATTTATAAAATACTGTAAATTTTTTGATATTTAACTTTGTACAATACCTGTTATACTTACCTCACTTAAAGCTTGATATACACAAATACTTTTTATTGAAAGTGCCTCAAAACCAACTCATCTTTGCCTTGAATTTGAAACTTAATAAGTTTAAAGTTTTAGCTATTTTTCATACATCTTTTAAGATACGTGTAAATTAAAAGTCAAACCTAATATTATAGTTTCAACTATTACGGCTAAAAGTAAGATTGTACTGAGTTACTTTTCTATGCTTGACAATACTAAAGCATGCCCATCAGTAATTATACATTTGTTTGTGATAAAATGTTGCTTTGTTTTTTTCTAACATGAGTAACGAACAGCAGTAATTCATGTTCAGTAATATTGTTGCAAAAGTGGGTCAATAATGGGAATTATTCTTTCCCGTATAATAGAGCTGGGCGAATATGCGGAAAATAATAGTTGAAAGGAAAAATATCTTTCTATGAGTTTTTATACACCTATGTATGCTATTCACATTATTACGCTTATTGATTTTTGAAAGGTGTAAATTCTTCCCATTACGATATCATCAACTGCTTTTAAATGTAGCATTCTGTATTAGAATGTGAATCCCTTTTAGGTCGTTTTAATAAAAAGAAATCAATACAAGATTGTATTCTCAGAAGAGTTATTGTGAACGCATATAATTTCGTTGTTATTTACTTCTGAGATTGTAAACTGTGTAATAGAAAAGCAGTAAGTACTCAAATTTGGGTTCTTTAGTTGCCTAAAGAATCTGTTCAGAATTTTTAAACCATTTGGGAGAACATTTTTTTGAAAAAATATAAATTAATAACCTTCTAATGTTTGAGTTTTACTTGTACATATAACTTCAATGCTGGCAAAAGAATTGATTAAATGAATGAAAGGCAAATTACCAATCCGAAATGTTTCATTATGTTGTTGTCTTACATTAATTTATACCTGATGCGACAGATGTAGCTTTATTTTATTAATAATAATTTTTCTGAATATAGTCTGCCGAAGAAACAAATCGTTGCACTTTGGAACATCTACTCTGCTTAAAACTTTCGGTCTTGATGCGTGCTTAGGTAATGTTCACTTGTCTGGTGTTTGCTTAGGGTAAACATAGGCTAAGTCGTACAAGAATACGTAATAATCGTTAACAACAATTTTTTCGCCATATAGGACGGTCTACACTGATTATATTAAAAATACTGGAATGTACATAAAATTGCACCTTTTTAATTTTTGCTATCTTACAACAGATTTAAATTGATAATTATGTTCCCAATATTCCTAATTTTACTATCAATTCTTGAAACAGTAGAGTCGTAACAAGGGTTTCCAAAACCGACTATCACCAACAAAGTAATTTCTCCAAATTCAGTTACTACAATTATATATAACTTCATTAAAAATACAACAATCCAAAAACTCTGTATCAAATCTATCTGTAGCTTAAAAGGCAGAAATCACATTTTGCATTTGATTAGCCATATCGGTTAGAAAATTGATAAATCGTACCACAGATTTCCATCCTTACTTTATCTTATTTATGTTAATGATCTACCTAATTTTGTGAAACCTGTTGACAACATTTCACTGTTTGTAGATAACACAACACTACCAAGTATGTACTGGTTTTTTTTTTTTTTGTGGCCATGAGCTGGAATAACGATACATTGCCGTTGTGTTGCTATTTATCAAACATAAGACATTTATTTATGTGTATCCGTACATTACAGCACTGTTGGATTTTTCTGAATTTATAAATATTTTTTTATAATAAAAACTACTTTATATTTAAAAATTATATAATTTGGGAACGCAGATCAATAAAGAAATTTGGCTTAAATAATTTTAAGGTGTTGTATTTTTATTCTCTTTAGAATCAAAACTGATTAGTATTAAATTAATTTAATTAATTAAATGTAAATTTATAATTCTCACTTTGTAGACTGTTATTTCTGAAGAAGTATAGGAATATAAATCTATGAAAGCTTATACATCTAAAAAAGAGTCTCTCTATTTAATTTGGCTGCATTCCATTCCCAAATTATATAGTTTTTAAATCCTAGCCAGTACAGTACTTCTACCTAAAACCACTAATTATTATTACAGTGATAATAATAATTTTTTTCTTGCTTTTCACGTCATTTCGCCCTATTTAATATTTTTAAATCAAATGTTGTAAAGTATGTTATTTTATTTCAAAAAGACTGTTCGAAAAATGTAATCATGTGTACAGCTTATCATTCAATTAAGGGGTTAGTGATATTGTAATTAAAAAAATATGTGCGACATTGAAACAGATATTAACGTTTAGGAACTTTTATTAAAAATATTTTTCCTTTTGGCTATTAGTTTCATCAAAAATTAACTTTACTGTTCTAACTTTGTCCACCCTGTATGTGTAGATACATACATATTCTATGTACAATGTGGTTCAGAAATAAAAACTTATCATTTACAGAATATGGAAATATAATTATGTACAAAACTAAATCAATTGACAATATACATAGACATGTAAGCTTTGCGATGTTAATATAATACCTGAATTCTTTATACGAACCTTTCGAGTAACCCAGAATACTACACAATCGTGAGTACATATAAATAAACATATAAATACAAACAAATGTTAATGTAATTCTTTCCTATTCGTAAATCGGTCGCGCTGTTATGCAGTTATCGGGATTAATGAAAGGTTTGAGCGTATAATAACACGACAATGGACATTTTAAAAACGCAATTATTTGTTTCACATATTCACGCAAACATTTATAAATCATCAGTCAATGAAATCAAATGTGACACACGTTGATTATAAAGTTTGCGTTGATCCCTTTATAGTAACTTTGACACTGTAGTAGATTGACCTGTAAGAAACATAAAAACACATTTTATCGCTATATAGTCACTCTACTGGCACAAACAAAACTAGTTACAGCGTCGCAAAATGTACCTAGAAATTGTAGGAAGTTAAACAAATATTACTTCAGTGAAATACTGAAAAATAGGACAAGATAATATTACTAACACTGCAATTGTCGCCACTAGAAGTACAATTTTCAATTAATTAATTAATTAAAAACATTATTGGTAAGGAAATGTCATATTTTGAAATAATGTACAGGTATCTCACAGGGATACAATGAAGGAATAAATTCCTATTCGGTACTAATTGAAGTGCTGCAAACATCAATTATAATTGCTGATAAAAAATATCTAATGTTTCTAAATATAGATCCAAATAAAAATTAGCTTTGCCAATAGATTAATGGTAAAAGGTTCAAAATTCACGCACATCGTGATCACTTAAAAGAATTTATTTACAAAATAGCAAAAATTATCTTCACAAAATATGTATAAAAACAAATAATAAAAAGAAAGGATAATAATAATAACATATACAATCGTGGTATGCAATCCTTATATTTACTTAATATAATATTTGCTAGAGACCATATAAAAATCAAGAGATCTTTAATTAATTTCACCTAAATATAGCTATAACCAATGAATGTTGAGAGTTCCGTACCTAAATACGTAGGTAGCCAAATATCTAATCATTAAATATCAGTTAATGTCGATAGGCTTTGGATGTCGTTTCTTGGTCGTAGCTATATTCCAAGAGTGAAACCAAAATAAGCGAAATGCCTTTAAAAATCTATCGGAGTTTTTTGAATAGATATGCAGAGCTAAAGTATCATGGAGTCAAATGTTGCTTACTTCGAAACTTCAAGGGGTTAGATTTCTATCCCCATCAAGGCACGCATATATATTCTTCGGGCCGGTGACCTGCTTTACGTAGCAGCTTGTTGCTGGTGTTCTTGTTTCAACCATGTTTGTATTCTTCCTCTGGCAGAATGAGAAAAAGGAACGCGAAGAACGCCAAGATCTGAGTTTGAAAAAGAATCACCTATTTTTTTTTTCAGTATACATTTCTCTTTAGTAAATACTCAAATGAATATGTGTAATAGCAAAACGAGGAATTATTTCTAGGTACATTTCGTTCTTAGCCTTGTAGTGACAATAAGAAGAACACAGATAAGTCAAACACAAAACAACAATTTTTATATTATCAGGGCAAAATTTAGATTACTTTACAAAAACATCAATTGCATGAAGAGGTACAATAGCATTATCAAAATAGGACATATATGAAATTAATAATAAACAGCCTATTTTATTTATATGGGCTTCACAAATTGCGGTTTATTGACAGATTTTAAGTTTTCGGTAGCAGGGACATGGGTAACTTTAGTGTGCGTGGCGGCTTTAGAATTTTTTCTATCTATATCTTTGTCTTTATCTCGTACAGCTGAAAGGGGATGCAATTTAATATAAAAAAAAATAGAGATGAATTGTCAAAATTTAGTATATCTTATCCTAATCAAAGAATTAAAAAAGGACAAGTTAAAGACAAATTGTGCAGCTATATTTTAAAATTAGCAAACAAAAAAAATCCTCTTGCTTAATAATATACTTAAATTTTGACGTAAATGTATGTACCGTACTATGTGGGATCGACAATGTTTGCATACATAATCAAAGATAATAAATTCAAAGTAAGAAGTAGGACACTACAGCTGTAAATTATGCACGCTGTGTCTTATACTCACCAGTTTGTTGATTCATTGATTGGGAAGGCTGTGCCTGGGTAGACGTACCGCAAGCAGCCCCTGAACCGGCTGCTTTCTGTTTCAGCATTGTCCAGTCGAAAGTATAATCGTACTGATGGTTCAGCGTACGGAATAAGATTCTGAACAGTTGTCTTAGGTACATATAATCGGGCGCCTCCTCAAATCTCAGTCCTCTACAGTAATTTAGGTACATCGAAAACTCTGCTGGGAATCCCTATAAATACAAATCGAACCAAAAAAATGTAATACAATTCCTAAATATTCAGAAACTTACTTTGCATAATACTTCTACGGGCGTTGACATTTTCTTTTCGCTAATCTTCTCGTATTTCTGCTTTTTTGTCGCAGCCTTGAGCCCCTGCCAGGGCAGGCAGCCCCTATTGAAATACATCAGTACGTAACCCAAGCTTTCCATGTCGTCTCTCCTGGACTGTTCTATACCTAAATGGGCGTTGATCGACGCATATCTAGCAGTGCCTGTTAGATTCTTGTCTTCGCGGTATCCGATGTGACATCTAGTGCGCATATCTCTGAATTTCTTCGCTAGTCCAAAGTCGATTAGGAACAGCTTATTGCAGTGCCGGCCGATGCCCATCAGGAAATTGTCGGGCTTTATGTCTCTGTGTATGAAGGATTTGCAATGGACGAATTCGATGCGGCCAATCATCTGATCAGCCAGCATGAGTACTGTCTTGATGGTGAAGCGACGTGAACAGAAATTGAATAGGTCTTCCAGCGACGGACCGAGTAGGTCCATAACCAATACATTATGTTCTTTTTCCTGACCATAATATCTGAAAAAGAAGTGACGGATTACTTTTGAATTACACCTTTAAATGTAACAACTTTTTTGCAATTACTTTGAGGAAAATAATGGCACTGTCGCATTGAAAAAGATTGATTTCAGAGTAACGGCAAAAATCCCATTTTGAGACATTTACCTTCAGTTCATAAGTATGCCAAGTGGATGGAAGAAAATCGAAAGCGCATATGAGACTACAAATATTTTTTTAAGGGTTGAAAATGTCACTTTTCTGCAAAGAATCGAAATATCTCAAAACTAGAATTTTGAAGGGCAATAAAAAATACAAAAATATACAGGGTGTTGCATTTAAGAAAGTTAATGTCAACACCCTGCACAACCGAAGTGCTAGAGTGTTGTACATATTTTGTTTGATTAGGACTAATCGATATAATATTAGCATACACTCAAATTTTCAGATTTTTCTCGTGAATAGTTTTCCATACATACTATATAAGGTGGGCCACCACATTCGCGTCGGTTTATATACGAAAAGTGGTAACATATTTTCATTTTTTTTTGTAAAGGGTTATACAGGTTTATTTCAAAATTATTTTGAAGTATACAGGGTGACTTAAAGAAAAGTTACACATCAAAGTTGTGAAAAATTAAATGGAACAGCCTGTATATTATGACATATTTTGATAGTACAGACTAAATAAAGAAAAGTTGGTGTTAAGTTTCTTATGCCTAACTCAACTCGTTTACGAGATAATTAACTATTCTTCAAAATGTAGACCAAAATTGAAGAGGTATGCCTGTCATGCATATTTAAAGTAGATATTTTAAACGGTATTTATTTTTTAACTAAAGCATTGATAATAAAATAAAAGCAATGCAAAAAATATATACAGGGTGAACAAAAACATACTTTTAAATTTCGCTATCTTTAAAGGCAAGTAACTTTCTTATTTTAAATGGAACACTTTGTATTTATTACCTTATTTAGATTCTAATTTTAACGGTCTTTAAAATTGTATTAATGCTTCTTATACCTATCTGTTATAGTTTCTTAGTAATTTATTATTTTCTTTTTCAAATATTAGGTTAGTTCGAACCTATAGTTCAAGAACCGTTCTCGAATTTGAAATTCTGGATCTAGTGCGCATGACAGTTCAAGTTCCAAAATAGTTCTGAAATTAGCGGTTCGAACAGATTTAATCCTACCTAAAATTTCAAATTTGCTCCATGTTTATAGTGGTAAATAACTACAATCATGTAACAATAGTACAAAAGCGCTAGTAGAATTGTATAAACAAAATAGGGATATAGTTGGGACGAAAGAAATTAGGAGTATGAGGAAATTGTGGGGCCACAGAATTGTGAAAATAAGTGGAAAGTCTTAGAACGTAGTTATAAAAAAATTGTGGATGATCAAAATAAAGTTGGAAGGAGTCAAAAGACGTTCAAATTCTACAAAGAACGGTTAGAAATATATGTAGCTAAGATAAATGTGTATCCACAGGTGCTGTTGACTCCTGATGAAGGAATATAGCCACAAGTTATTGTAATTCTCAGGGGCAGTATTATATTTTCTTTTATATATCTTTGTGATATAACAAATAAATATATAGAAAGTGTAAATAAGGTCTTTATTTTGTATTTATGCATCAATAACCATATATAAATAAATGAAATAAAAATAGAATAGATAACAGATGTACATCATATATTCACCTAGAGCTACTTCATTTGACTTATCGAAACGGTCCTTAACATCACAGAACGATGCACTTTGATGGCCAACAAATCACAAATGTCCTTTTCATAGCGTCGATCGATTTGTAAAAGTGTTCATTTTTATACTGTGTCCATACGTTATTAAATGTGATGCGAGTTAATCAAAAATGTTCTTTAAACTGCGTATCTGTATATGAGAACAGCTTCCTCAACATGGTTTGCATTTTTATTAAGCAGTAAAGAGTCCATCCTATTGGTCACTATTGAAAAACTGTAAAATATTTGCGTATTGTAATGTAAAATAACAAAAAAAAAAAAATGCTTACTTACATCCATGACAAAAGTAAACAAATAAGGACTGTCTAACTATTTACGTATGTCTACTTTGCCTAGAACATTAAAATCCACGCATGCATTCATGTGAGAAACGGAATTTTCGTCTTCCTTTGCCCTCTCTGCGATATGCTTTAAATCATTGAACCCTTGTTTATTCCACGCACTGACCTCTTTCTTAAAAATTAAATAAAACAAAATAGTTTATTTGTTAGTGAACATCCGCACAGCCACTTATATTTTTATTAAATACTCTATTGTAAGTTCGAGTTTTACTTGTGGAAGTGTAGTTTATTTGAAGATCAGGAATAGGCCTTTCTTTCTCCTTAATTAAAAGTTTTTTCAAATGAGAGCGGGTTTTTTTTTAAAGATTTGCACTCAATTAACTTCCATCATTAATAATAAACGTCACTTCAAGTCTTTGAAATCACACATGCGTAGTACGCGTTGAAAACGATGCAGTCGTAACGAATGCAAGACGTTAACTGGAGACACAGCATTGGGTGCCCCAAAGCGACCGTATAAGCGCATATAGCGAAGATAAACGGAGCCGTCTGATTCATACTCCAAATAGGTACATCGGAAAGAGTGCCCCGGAACATAGTTCGCTTCGCATATACGCTAGCGTCTGCGGCGCGGAAGAAAACTTAGATACCATTGTTATAT